>DWIY01001320.1:0-10327 GCA_018248615.1 Erynnis brizo brizo
GACTCGGCCCTGTCCTTAAAAATCCAGGGCTGCCCGCCTACAATTTAACACACACTTATAACCTAGTTTTGTGATTTGCATTGTATATGAAATAGGAAGTGTTCAGTAAAAGTAGATTAATATTGTGTAAGTAGTAAGTCATTTAAATTAAAAAAAGTACGTGTGGCACTTGGGGACTGCCGCGGTAAAGCTATTGCATAGCATTTGTTATAAAATTTTCAATTTAGAAAAACAAATGCCGAGTTGTGTGGTAAATAAGTACACCAATAATAATTATAATCTTATAAAAATTAAAAATAAATGTTCGCGGGACCCTAATATATATTTATAGTTTAGAAATCAATTTATTTAATAAATTTTGGATCCTAAAATTACATTCGATAAAATTAATGAATCTCTGCACATCACTATAGTCAATAAAGTACCGCAATTCTTTCCTTCAAAGATCAATTAATACGGAACTTCATGAGCGGACAAACGTTTTTGACGTTTTGCGTGTTAGGTTTTTTCGTTACGGAATTTTTTGATTTGGTCGCCGCGCTCAAAGCCCGCGATAAAAGCTATGCAATAGCTTAAAAACATTTTTATAAATTTGATACTGACAAATATTTTCGCATCGGTTGAGAGGTACGGACAGCTTTACAGTTAAACTTATTATTTTGTTCGCCACGCGTGTAACCGAGTGTAAGCCAAATGCGACACATGTAGGCATGATTAACGTTCCGGCCGTTTGTATGAAGATACATTACTGTGAATCTTTATACTGTGGCAATGTAGTGGATAGATTAAATATATTGAAAGCATTGAAGCCGCCCATACGAGGGAATATGATGTGTGGTCAGGATATAAGTCCGATAAAAAATTCAATCAAAGAGAATTTATTGTAGAAATATTTCCATTCATGTTTTATGAGTTCGTAATTTTTTACTGCGTAGAAGTGGGGAATGCGCTAATGATAATAATAATTAGGACTTACGTTTTTTGGTTAATTATGATGAATTTTAATTTCGAAGTGCCATATTTAATTCTAACAATTGACTGTTGTTACTACTTGAAATGCTTAATTTGATAGTCATACCTAGTCTACCTAATTAATACATAATGACGTTACTGTATACCTAATGAAACATGAAAAGTTGTTATTGCAACACACTGTTACCTACTGACTAGATTGCTACAAGAACTTGCAAGGTTGGAAATATTCCAACACCCGCAAGTGATACCATCTATGCTTAACAAACACACAAATTACATAAGTACTCAATTATTATAATTTCTTTATAATTTACGATTCCATACATAGATATAGAAAAAAAGATTACCTACCGATCACAATGTGACTTCATTTTTCATTTCCTACTGAAATCGAGTAACAATGTCTGTTTTTAATCCGTTAATGTTCCACTGCAGGGTTGGTTCTCCTATCACAATGAGAAAGATCCAGGCTTTAGTCCACTACGTTGCCCTAATCCGAGTTGGTGGACAATTGTTTTTAGTTTACGGTTCCGCACTATATATTATGTAGTTAGTAGTTAGATTACCGATCACAATAGGTGGCGTGACTTCATTCCAATCATTGCCTACTGAGATCGGATATGACGCATCATGGATATAAAGCGCGCACCAATATCACGACAAAAGGAAAACTGTAATTAGCATTGCATCCACTTCGATATGTTGTTGGTTGGGGAGGTTCTTCGTAACTCATCAATAAAGTGGAATGGAAAACGGCTCACTTTTGTATAAAAGTTATTGTTGTTTTATTAAATTTTAGTGACATTTTCAACTTTTAAGAGCGATTACAAACTTGGATAGAGATAAAAACCTTAACAGGGAACGGAATTTTCGGGATGCACCAAATTGAATGTAAAAAATATGGGGGTCCTTTTATTTCAAATTTGACGGTCATGCGAACTAAAGTAAGTCCAACGTTTCAAAGTTTAACGTTTTCCTGCATGCGTCCATACATTAATAAGGGTTCTTGAGACCACCAAAACATACAAGATGCGCTAAAATTTTGATAAACGAAATTTAGACAAAACTCCATAACTTTTAATTTCTATAGAGAATATTCAATTTTCATAGCGAAAAGTTAATAATTGTTACTTCTGAAAGATGAATCGTGAACGTGGTTTGATTTAAGTGGCCAAAGTAACAACTGGAACGAACACGAGCTCATTATCCATGTTTCCCTCTCATCCTCAATCTCATATTGTGCTTGAAACACAAAGAAAGAACATTTCTTGCATGTTAATTATCCGAACAAAACGAGTCCAAACGTACCAATTTTGCTCCGACTTTTCCTTTCCTTTTTCAAACTGTAGGTATCGGGATGACATTCTACTCTGGTCTTGATTAAATGATGTTAATATGTTGATTACAGGCTAATCTTTAGACTGATTTGATTGCTTTTACAGGTTAAATATTAATTATTCAGATATATAATTATTATGCGGGATGAATATGAGACACATACGAGTAGGTACACCAGAGTGTCTTTAAGCAACGTTATAAGTTTAGTTCCTTTTGTCGCTACCAAAATTTTCCACTACTAATCTTTTATAGTTTTATGTCTATCTAGAAAAAATGTACTTGTTTACGTATTACTTACATATGTACCTAGTACTATATGGGTAGATATTATAAAGATCATTAAATATTATAAATATGTATTTACGAACAATACAGGAGTAAACAAGAATTGAAGTAGCAATGTATACGGTATTGTGCTTCGGCTGTTCCTAAATCGGCACATTTCGTAAGCTCGTCGCAAGTAATTAGTGCGGTTAATTCTTATAGGCAACATTTGCGAGAATAGATTACGACTTTAAATGATTATTTCACGCCCGTAACGATCGTCCAATGACTATATCACTACAATTAAACTCTTATATTATTTTAATGTATCTGGGTTACCTTGCTACAACTTTTCTATTTAGTGTTGAAACTCCATTATTGCGTAGCTCTAATTTTATTTTTTTCTTTTACGATGGTTGATTAAAACGTACATTGTATAATGGTTAGTCTGTAGGTATTATCCATTCGAATCACCCACCAAATACAAATCAAGATCGAAGCCTAAGATAGTGGAATGGAAACCTCTGTGGCTTGCATAACCTCTAGTGCTCATCAGGCAGTAGGTATAGTTCGGTGCGATTGACGCGGGCCGTATTGTCGGGGGTACATTAATTGAATCGTGCATGGCGTCGGAGGCACGCTCAATTACAACCAGCTACGGGACAATATGCATGACCTAGTGTCGGCGGTTTAATATTCAAGTGTCGCGCGTTCGCGGCGCACGCTTCACTGTAATAAAAGCACGCTCCGACGCTTAACGAGCTAGACCGATGAGCTCCTTCGTATTTCAAACAAGTCGACCGTGTACGTGACCGCCAAGAGGCAACATCTTAATTTCTGCAGTAACAGGGAGATTGTGAATTATTATCCCATATAATAGCCGACGACGTATATATTCTTTAAATTTGATTACACTTTCTGAGTGTTTTGTAATCGACCATAGCTAGCTGTGAAAGCTATGGGATTGTCGTCTCACTGTGTTCTAAGTATGTTAAATGTGTCCAGCCGGTCAAAGTGCGAATTATTCTCAAACGATTCTGTCATCTAGACTGTGACAGAATCGGACTGCTCAATCATAAGGATTTAAATTATAAATGATGCCCAATATCGAGTATTTTCAAACACTGCATATTTCATTACAACTCGGAAAATCCAATTAAATAGCAACAAAGGAAAAGGAAAAGTTCCATAAAATTCCGAACGTGACGAACATTTCATATTCAAATTGTGGATTTACGAGTCTTGTTTCGAAAACAATGGAGCTAATTCCTCTTCTACAAGCGTCACCAGAGATAGGATCTTGGTGGATTTACAGCGACTGAATCAGATCAGTCCCATTTATTAGAAACTAGTCGCGAGAGAGGGTTGTAGTAAAACGGATACCCGCCAGCAGTTTGGAACTTAAACTTCTAGTCTGCAGAAGAAAGTTATCAGCAATCGAGGGGCTATTGATTGTGCACAAAGAGCCTTTCGTCTCGCGACATTCGAGTTCGATTTTCCGCTCACAATGCGGGCGACGTTTTTCCGCTTGCATTCGGGATTATACACCTACTTCCACGGTTCCTCGATTTAACTCCACACTGTTCGCTTCTTTCCGTTTAGCGCAGACATTTTTCAGTTTTTTTCTGATACACTGTAACCTGCACAAGTCAATAATAATAATATTCTGTTTGTATATTTCTTTCGTGGCTTCAATTTTTCTTTTAAGTGCTACGCAGCAACTACTACCAACGCTATATAATTTTAGATTTATTGAAACTGTAAGATAGAAAGTTTCAGATGCTTTCTACATTTTCATACTTTTGTCAATTTTCTAAAAGTGGATGTAAAATTCTAAATTTCGCAATTAGTCAATAGGCGCTTAAATGCTAATTCTAACTCAACGAGAATAGCTAACAAAATTAAATCATCGACGCTACATTCCAGCGGCTCAAAGACATAATTTATTATGAGGCTCACAACAAATATCGTCAAATTAATACATTGTTCTGATTCATAAAGCTTTACATCTACTTTGGCGCGTCGCCAAGTGACTTGCACAATGCACAATAAATACCTACTGCTACGACTACTCTTAATTACTTCACTGCCATTACGGGAGTGCTAGTACACACTGCTGGGTCGTTAGCCATCGCCATACATCAAAACGTGCCTATTACTAGTGTCGTTAAGTGTCGTTACTCAAAATATCGCCTTTAAATCTTTTAAGTTGATAAACGACCTACTCCAGGCTTCTTTAGATAATTTGCGGTTCTTTGGATGGTCAGCGTCTCAGTGAAAAGTGAAGAAACAAAATACGAGTTGACTTATAAATCGTAGGTACCCAAAATAGTGTGTCGCCGTTTATTTCAGTTTTATCTCCTTAAAAAGTTGTTAATAAAATAATGTAGACAGAAAAAAATCATTTACTTAATTAAAAATTATAAATTTTATTTAGTCTGGAGATATGCCTTCATTCTAAGTATTAAGCTTTTCAAGAAGTAAATTCTCGCGTTTTCCTACATCCTAAGAATTATATGAAATAAATATAGATGAAAAGTAACATAATATTATAGGTACTTAAGTAATTAAAAATTTGTAAAACTTAACCTAAACCTATTTTGTTTGGAACCCATCTTTTAACCCCTCTCTCCATCCTATAATCCCATCTCTCAAATTCTGACACAATCCATTGAAACAAAACCTACTTTATGTATGTATTCCACAGGCCTTATTTAGCGACCAGAAAAGGATCTGGCGTAAACTGATTAAACTTATAAGTACTTTTAGGCAGCGTATGTGACGCCGAGCCTTCATAATAAGGTGCCATGAGGTTAAACTGGCCACAGGCACCGGCTCGGATTTTAGCGACCGTGTTAATATGGAGCCAGTAAAGTGCGGTCCGCTTAATTACGCTGTGAATTTTGAACAACGACCAAATTTATCTCAATAAAACCCTGCTACTTCCCACGCTCAGATTTTTCTAACAGTTTTTATGAGACCTTATCGACCTTAAATACAGATTTACCCCAGATTTGATAGACTTATTCACTCGCAATATTTACGCACACCCATCTGTGATTTTATTACCGAAAAACCTGAAGAAGTCCGACGTATTCCTGAAGTTGCCGACGCAGGTAAATTCATAAATGAAACTTCTACAAAGCGTTACCTAAAAATTGTTCGAAAGCCGCAACACGCTCCCGTCAAAAAGCCAAAATCGACCAACAAATTCAATTAAAAGTTTTCCACGAGTAACCCAAACCTTACAACATCAGATAAAGCTCGATTAATTATTACAAAGGCAGCTCTTTACAACATCAGACAAACAAGATTGGTACCGAACTAGACAAAAGCTCGAACGTTACCCAGCAATCGCTCATTCATGCGACTACGGAGCCGGCGCCGGGAAAACTAGACGTCCTTTTCCCGCGTTTAGTTGAGATATATCCGTCCTTATCTGCCGGAAAAGGGGAAATGCGAGAGCAGCTATTTGTTTTTACAGTCGAGCGCCGAGGAACAAATTAGGTGGACAAACTGTTGAAGCGGCCGAGGTGTCTATATTCCACTCTGTGAAAATTCTTCTCTTAAAATCGTCCCAGCAAGTGTCTCGCCGATTCAACTCGAGCGAGGTAATAATTTTCACTTCACTTTCAATAAAGGCATTGTGCGCACAATTTGTGTGCTTGATCGGTAGGTATATCTGTGAACGATAATTTCAACGCAGTGGCTTTGACAATTTTAAACCTTTGTCTCTAGCTCAATAATAATTATTATGTGTATACGAAATTTACAAATAATGAGGTAGGTATTCCGTATTAAGTATTTTAAATAAAATAAGGAAATAAATTTTACTAATTAAAAAAAATAGATTTTTTTTAATGAAAACGAATGTGTTGCAAACCTATCCTCAACAGTGGTATATAATATGTAGGTATCATAGGTAGGTACTTCATAAACTTTGTTTTTCTAGTATCATAATAATGTTGAACAAGCGATGTACCTCGTTAAACACTAACAAAAGATAAAAAAATTAAGTACAAAATCGGTCTATTGAAAACAAAACAAACGAAACAATCCGAACATGGTAACAATGCGTTGTACAAAAACAAAATTCACATAATTCATCGATGATGACAATGGAATCGGTGGGAAACGTTACAGAGGACACACATTACCCGAAAATTGCGGCTTAGAATCGTGATTTGATATTCACTCATACTTTGTTAGCGTTCAGGTTACAAGATGTTGGGTTGGGTTGGTCGGTATTTTAATCTACGTACTAACAGGCTATCTGAGGTTGTTGTTGGTGACCTAAGCCGACCAAGATTCTATATGTATGTACGTACCTAAATACGTACGTACGTAAGTACGTACTTAATGTAGCTCAGATGACTTGTACAACGACTACAACACTAACAAGAATACGTAGGTAGGTACTCTTTATTATTCGTATCTAAGCAATTATTTTTGCAAACGTGCCACCCCACACAAATGTAGAAAAATATAACAAAGCCGGAAATATCTTTTGTAGGTATTCATAATGAAAATATCGAGGATGAGTATGAACTATATGAAAGTAACAAAAGAAGTCGCGGGGTTCAAAGCCATAAAAGTGACGTCACAAGTCATTAACCGTTCCACGTGACAAATTCCTCTGGACCAAGTTCTACAATCTACGCGGACTAAGCCGTCCGAAGTACTAGAAAACTTAAAGTGAAAACTGCTTGAAAAGTTGAAACCGATTAATCGTGAATCACCCATCCACGAATGATATTCGAACAAAAGAAGACGGCTGCTTCACGAAGCCATACAGGTAGCGCGAGTCGTTACCCGATTCACGCGACAAATCCCCGGATCGGACGCGCAGAAGGGAAAGTGAGCGATAGAACAAAAGGGATACGAAGATTACGTGACGAGTCACGACTTGAGTGTAATCCCTCTAATCCTCATACCGTGCTGTATATTACATGTGTGTATCAAATAGGCACAATATACGTTCAATGTCAGGGCACAAGACCGGGAGGAATAAAATATCAGAATTATAAACCTAAAATAGCCAGATGCCTGTTAAATGTGACCTTATCTATGCAGGGACAAATAGGTATTTACACTATTTACATAAGTAACCTCACATCTGAACCCACATTACATCACCTGTACTAGAAAGGCAATTTGAACAATGATAAGCCTTACAACCTTACTCTGTAATAAAGTAAAGTTAATAAAATAGTCAGGAAAAAACACATAAAAGTAGGGTAACATAAAACATTTGAGACTACATTTTCGGACCATCCACATTATCCACATACGAGGCAATTCGAAAACAATAAGTGAAAAACAGCAATTCAAAAATCGAGAACGTGCCACATAAATTGAACAACGATGGAGTGTCTGGTGTCTAGTGTCTAGTACGGTGGTGGATGGCGGTGGCGCCAGACCAGCCGACGCCGGCCGCGCCCGTCGCCGTCACGGCGCACCCCGCGCCTAGCCTTACGCGTTACGCGCTCGTTCGACACCCTTAGGGCTGGCAGGTCTGTGTCAATATTAAATACTATACTTGCAGGCCATGCAAATAGAGACAATAATATGAATATTTTTTATAGGCCGACCGGAGCTTTTGTATACCTCGGCATGTTGCGGAAAAATTGTGAACTAATTAATTGTACAGAGGCAATAGTGCGAATATGTCATATAGCCATAGGTGTGGCACAGACCATCTATGCTACAAAATAATCATAGAATGATTAAAGTCGTTCTATTTCAATCAATATTTATTTGTAAAGGATTCAAGTTTTCCATAAATTGTATTAATATTACACACAAGTACCATTAAACTTATTTGATGTAAATTTTATTCTCTTTCATTGTTTTCCATATTTTACCTTCTATTAATCTAATCTATCCCTAGCCTGTCTATGGCTTGTTATTTATTCATTTATTAAATTTCATAAAAACGAGCTGGAAAATGTCTTCACTTTGTTTAAAAAAGCAATGAATCTTGGTAGCCTGTGTTTAATTAAAAAATGTAGGTACATTCTTTAATAACGAATCAGTTGTACTCTATCAAAGGTTAGATTTAATTAAATATTTAATAAATCAAAAAAGGAATACAGACGCTTTTAACTTTTTATCTATTTCGAAAGTGTTAACTGTAGTAGGTAGGGGGACATTTCTTTTAAAGATTAATTCTTTATTTGCGGAAATTAATGTTGTGGAAACACAAAATTATCTATTACATAAATTATGCATTCAATAACCCTCAATATAGTTATCAGCGTTAGCACTTGGTTATGCGTTTTCTTTTTACGAATAATATGAAGACTAGAAAGAAAGAAAAATAACTTTTAAGTTTCATAAATATAGAAAACAGAATAGTAATCCTATTTCTACGTAACTAAGTAGCCCAAATGTTTCAAAACCTTTGATATCCGATAGAATTGACGGAACTATACCGACTTTTACATACTTATCTACATATTTCTGTCGAGTTGTTTTTAAAGTTCGTTAGTTAGTTGACTACTTTAAAAGCTGAATAATGGTTGTGAATAAGTCAGTTATTTATTATTATTATATATGCAGAAACGTCTTTAACATACTTATTTTTGTTGTAATTTTTGCCTCGCCTGTATTGCTGTTAATTAGTATGCAATAATTACCTACCGGACCACCAGTTGCTGGGAGCGCTATAATATAACCACAATGTAGGCAAACACGTACGTAATACAATGTACCATAATAATAATATGTAAGAATTCAGTTCTATTACATTTTATTGCAGTGTAATTGAGACTAATTTAGCGGAGCAATAGTTCATACCATTAACCGTGTTGTTTCGTCTAGACTCGAGTATAATTTATGTCTGTACAAAGGCTTAAGTTACATTTCGGGCAACACTATTGTTCACATACGTGTTCAACTTCTGACAATGATAAGCTTAACGATGAATTATTATTGGCAAATTATAAACAGTCGAATGCTACGAACAAACTTAGTTGGGCAATTTATAACCCACATTTGATTGAAAGTCGGAACTTTGTTTTCGAACATTTCGAGTTTAAATCAGTAGTAGGTACATACAGTAAAACTTATTGTAAAGTATTGTTAGAACCGTGTTATTAATAACCAAATATTAACATAGATTAAAAAATTGATCTTGCCAAGCAGAAATTCTCAATTATTTTAGTTATTGTGAATTTCTAATCCGGTTATCAATCTTGTAAACCCACATTACTTAATTACATTGTATAGTAATACAAACCAAGAACCTACCCAAATATTTATTTATATTATCTTTCTAAATACACTTTGCAAAGAACAGTAAGTATATCACTCTATATAAAAGGAGTTCTTAATATTGTGAAGCTTTCTGTTCAATATTTAGAATCTTCACTAAAAATTAACCAACTTAATAAATTGGAAGACAAAGCTGAAAGTTTCTAGTGATATAACTTAATAAAGCTCTGTCAAAGCAATCTGACCATAATCTCTCCCTACAAGCGCATGAGTTCACATCAAAGGCGACGGTCAACATTAACTTGCTGTACACTACACGCTTTGCAACGGACAATGGATACGGTTAACTGCAATTATTAAGAAGACAATAAACATACTAGCCTACCCAATAAACCACTAGAGTCCCAGTTGATTATTTTTTATTTAAATTTCCAATTTAATTCAAGTCAATCTAAAAAGTTTTTGGAGTTTACTCCTTAAGAATCAGTTTTTGATATAAGGCGCCCGGTATGAGAAAAATGTGAGGAGTAAAATC
>DWIY01001321.1:0-10327 GCA_018248615.1 Erynnis brizo brizo
TCTATTGATTTCGATTCTGCTCAGTACATTGCATCAACAACACTGTGACTGATCTGATATCATCTATAGAGAAATTCCCTTCTCGAACAACATCGTTCAGGTAGCCCTTGAGTCTCGTCTACCGTCTGGCACGCAGCCAGCCCTTGCTCGCCGTCTCCAATACAATAAATTAATCCCAACACGTGTGCCTTGCCCTATTAGGTAGATTACAGATCAACTTGGATATTGCCAAAAAATTGCTTGTATCTTGTATCGAATATGACATACTATACTTTGCCTGCGGCTTCGTCCGCGTGAACTTTAGAACTTGGTCCAGATAGGAATAACAGGTATCCTATATGTTTGGTTATTAAATAAGCTACGTGCATACCAAATTTCATCCAAATCTGATCAGCCGTTTTTGCGTGAAAATGTAACAAAATATCCATCCATCCATGCATTTTTATATTTATAATAGTAGTAGGATTTTTACCACTCAAACCCCGTTAAGAATAGTAGGTATAGGGAAATAGAATATAATTGTCTCGAAATTGCAATTTTTTATAGTCCGAGGTTTATTATTAGAAGTCTAAGAATGTATTAATTATGCTGTGCGTCATTTACTTCCTTATACAACATTTATCTATAGAGCAGCTGCTTACATGGGAATATACAGTCTGTGCCATATACTCGTAGGTCAGTTACTATGTAAAGCTGGCACGCTTACAGTACTAACGCCAACAATTTCATTATACAATGCAATTATGTTTAAAAATAGTTTACTTATACTGACACTTTATAGTCCGCTAGAATTTTACTGTGAATTGGTTGCCATGAACTTGCTTATTTTAAAACAGAAATTTACACTGATTACATATTATTTGAATATGAATAATACAGGAGGAAGTTAAAGATTATATTCCACTCCTCCTTGCATTCATATTACATCATCCTTTTCAAAACAGATTTAATTATTTTGTAATCTAATCATTATAACTTCGGTTATCTTAATCCAGAGTTTATCTTTTCTTGATGCTTCTATGATGGTATTAATTTGTCTGACGGCTTATTAAATCTCACAAAAAAAAAAACAATCGCTTCAAGTTTTATCATAAGATAACATCAGATTTATCACACTTTTAAATTAAAGGTTTTTCCAAAAAAAAAATAGTCTTTGGGTAAAATTTTTAATTTTGTTTTCGCATGCTTTTGTAATATGTAGAGAGGTCGTCCAATTTTCGGTTTCCTTTTTTGCTTCTTGATATCAATTTCCCTCTTCTGATTCTAGATGTTAATCCAGTGAATGAGAGATCTGTTGCGCTAATCTCTACTGCCTGACAGCTGCCCCTTCCTTCGCTAAGAACTTCTTGAGCCTCCTTCTATTTTCCTAAGCAATTTCAATAGATTTTTTAACTTAATTACTGTCGAAAGTTTTGCAACTAGTTTAACAATTTAAAAAATATTCAGATTTGAAACGTCGTAAAGATCGTGTGGTCTACAGTAAGGTTTTTGTGTTTCTGACGAAACGAGTAATTTAATCTATTAATGTCTATTACTTAAATTTTAGTAATCTTTTCGCAGAAAGTGTCTTCCATCTTATCGCGCGGTACGACTTCATAAGACACACGCCTACATCCTGCTTGTTTTCCTAATTTGTTGCGCTAATCTTTTTTCATGTTGCCACTTCCTTCCCCCAAGTCTTCTATAAGTCTTTCATTTTGTTGCTAAGTACTTACATTTAATTAATTATAATTATCTTTATTACTGTCGATACTGTTGCAACTCGCTTTACAATTCTAAAAATATTCCAGTCATGAAAAATCTTTTCTTTTACCTTCTACACCAACATTTTGAAACGTCTTTGGTCCTGTGATTCCCATTCTTATATTAACATTTTTTAATGTTTTCTGAAGAATAGATTATTTTATTTTGTCTTTAACCTTCAACTTCAGTAATCTCTTCGCAGAAAGTGACTTTCATCGTATCGCGACGGCACGACTTGGTAAGATACACGCCTACATCCTGCCTGTCTTCCTAATCTGTTCCGCTAATCTTTATCATGTTGGCACTTCCTTCGCCAAGTCTTTGAGCTTCCTTCCATTTTGCTAAATATTTTGATTACGCTCTTCGTTCCCTTATTTTAATTTTGTTGTTACTTTAATTTCATTTATAAGTAAAGTTCTTTTCCGTGTTTATTGTGTGTTACATTATTTTAATATTCATGAGTTAAGCGACGCGGTTTCTTATAAATAAGGGTCATTTATAAGAAATTGCAATTCATATCAGATTTTTTTAATGTTTTGAAATTGTCATTATCCTTTTAAAATTTTTACTACTGATACATCGAGTTACTGTTCGTGTTCCATGTGAATCTCAATTTGCTCAACATGCGCCATTCCGTACCGTTCGTCTTTTATCGTACATTTGTCATAATCATTCTCAAAATTATAATCATTTGAATCAAAATCGTAACCGTAGTCTCATTTCGCGTCGGCCACCGGACCCGCTCCCTTAGCGGCCCTAAATCTCCCGTTCTCTCCCCCGGGACGATCCGCCTATTTCCGCTCCGGTACCGCGACCGCTCCACTTGTCAACCGACATTTGGGTCATGCCGTATTAGTTATCTGTGCGATTCACTTAATGGTCAATAAAACAAGTTCTTCGCTGGCCTCTTTCTCTAATGCTCGGGATAAGGAGGTTTTGGCGGATCGTCGAGTTGTCGGTGTCGGATTTTGGTGGTGCCATTGATACTGGTATGGATAGCTAGTGTGAGTAGTTGAGTAGTGAGCAGTGTGTGATAGATAGTGCTGGGTAGTGGGCAGATAGTTATTCATAAGAAAGAAAGGTCGAACACGACTGAATAAGGCAACGGGAAATCGTCTGATTCAAAGGCCGAAGACAGGGCTAAGCGACATCGTTTATTAGAGGCAGTTGAATACGAACGGCTAAAAGGAAGGGGAAGGATGATGAATCTTTGTATCATTTCGTTTTAATATGTTCTTAAACACATCTTATGATATAAGATCACCTGTCTTGATGCACCGCTAAATGTTTTAGATGCGGCTAATAATTAAAGCAATGTGGCAGTTTTGCACGAGAGCGCGCGTATGCTAATTGATGTCAGAGTTTATTTTAGCACCCCGTTTCGAGTACAGTTTAAAGTAATAAACGCCGAGCACGCGGCGGGCTCAGATCGTTATGAAGCTTTGATGTCGTTCATTAGAACTGGAATTGCGCTTGTTATTTAAACACTCATAACAGTGACATTCAACCCGAGATGTTTATGCCCGAACTGGACGAACGGAAAAAACAGACGCGCCTCCGACGTCACGGCTTTCACGAATCCCAACGCAAAAACCTCAACCGACTGATACGTTCATCAAAAGGAGTCCGCTTCTTAATCCGGCCGAAATATAGAGAACCACACATCGTCTTGCTAAATGGAAATACGCGGTGGAATCCACTCGTAGAGGAAGGAAACGATGCCTTGTCTCCCGGTAACACGGTCGATTCTTGAGCCCGTTTCCCGTCTGATGTCGAACAAAAATACGAAACGTGTGATCCGCATTAAAGCGAGCAACGGTTTAACAACTTCAACGCGAACGCTATACGGTGCACATTCGGTAGGTGGTTACAATATCAACAATATTCGATCTGACCGAGAGCGTGGCGGCCGCCGTGCAGCTGAACGATTTATCGCCGTGGGTTTTTGTGTTAAGGTGAAGTTTTGTTTGTCGTTTCCGATGACATGGGACAATAAAATTATGGCCGGCGTTTGAAGACGGGCGCTTCGGCTCATTTCGTGGAGTGATACCTTCGCCTTTGTTGATACAATATTCAAACGCATCGAGTTACATTGTTCCCGTAATGTTGCTTATTCTGAATTTCAAATTAAATTACGTGTCGGAGGAAGGATCCGGCCTGCAAAGAGTTTTAACGAACCATTATATTGTAATAGAGCTGCCCATTACTTTATAATTAAGTCCACGTAAATTCAACAACTAAATGTAAACGGATAAGTTTAATAAACAACAATAGCACAATGCATATTAATAAGGAAACAGATAACAGATAACTCTCTAATCGAGATCGACGTGAAGTGTTCATAATTGATTAGTAATATGACCCTTGTCAACAATAGAGCTCTCGCCGCCCTCAGACGTCCACGTCGGAGGCTCGGCTGACTGTGCAACATCCATCGGATCATTCACAGCGTTTACAACATAATAGAGAGCATTAGTCCGATCCACTTTTGACATCATTATCTGTGTAGCCGCTCCACGATAACCCACGAGGCGCTCCCGCCCCGCGGACGAGCGCCGAACCGCCGTCGAGCGCGAGTCGCTCAGTCGCGTACTCCGTCGCACGCCGCGTGGACGTGTCCGTGTCTCCGCCGCTCATTCATTGTGACAGACACCTTTTGGCGGGTACTCGCACGGACGCCAGCGGACGTGATACGTGATGTGAATCGGTATGCGCGTGCCGTCAACACGACGCGACGCAGTGAAATCACCCAACACTTGGATTGCAGTGCTCGGATCTTAGGATGTTTTAGTACTGTTCGTTCGTGCCTTCGTGTTTCAGAATAGGTACGGATGCGGTGTCCATGATGTTCACTCATGCGTGACGCTCTCGATCGCCCCGACTGGGATCAGTTTGTTCGTTTGTTGTGAACGGACAAGAATTAGGACTTGTTGATTATGGACGGCGTTGATTATTTCAAGTTAATTGGCCGTGGAGGCGTGCGAGGCGCAATGAAATTTCTATTACGTGCTCTAAGCGGCGATTTGAACGCTGATATATTGCCGTTTCGAGTATACTGGCTTGCTTATTTATTACACATTTAAGTTACTGCTGTACGTTTTCCTCATTTACCATCGCGGTAATTGAGACATTCGCATTCGCATATACCTATGACCACAATAATGAGACATTAGCATAAAATGTTCCAGAATGTTCATATTAATTTAGCAACGAGGAAGACCAAATTAGTTGACTGATGCGTCATGAACAAAGATCACAGACAACTTAACGTTTATACTAGTTCGTAACTTTAATGACATCCAGAAGACTTCAGAGGAAAATTCTCTGTTGTCGGGAAATTCCCGTTTCGCCATATTGGCATATTTGTTTTTTGTTGGCCAATTAGGTACTCGCAACCTTTTTGGTTCCTGATATCGCCGCTGTGGCGCTGATTGATCATCTTTAGAACTTAAGACATAATCTTTGTTAAACTATCACTTAAACTGCTTTCAAATAAAACATTATCAAAATGTTAATCAATAAAACCGAAAGAAATTACAATCCTATCATAGAGGAATTTAAGTTTCAAAGTGAAGTGTTTTCCAGTTTCACAACGTGCAAAGACCTTTATCTAGTAAAGCCACAAAAAAAAAAACAATTAAGTTGATGAAGTTCCTACAGTTCAGATGACAAATTCAGATCACTACAGATATTTTTTGCAAAGTTACAAAGAAATACACAATGAATATGATTTTCTTGAGAAGCGGTTTATCAATGTTTAATTAACCTTAACAACATTGAATAACAATAACTACAATATCTTAAATGACATTAAGCAACACGTATTTCATATAAAACTCCGATAAAGATTCAGCGAATTGTTTTTCCGCGGCACAAAGAAGCCGCTATCGGGATTACGTAATAACCTCAAAACATACCAAAAGATATACAATTACAGACTTCCTTTCTTCTGAGTACTGAACGGAAAATAGTCATGCAATGGAACGAAATAGATGATATGCAATCAAAACATGATGCTGATATGAACTGACGACCCGAAGAAGAGAGCGGGAAACTTTTGGATCCCGATGGACCAAACCCCGGTGAAGAGGCGTCTATTAGGAAAGGCCTTTGTCCAGTAGTTGACTTCGAAGGGCTGACGAATTGATGGAATCAACCCGTTAAGCAATAGCTCTAAGGACAGTTGTTGGAACTATCCTAGCCCAGTTCTAACCCAAAAAATTCATTCTCCGTTTCTTAACTTTGGAGATTTCTGATGAATGAATGATAGATGCGGATCGTATATTCTCCTTCAGCTTCATCTCTTTCAGATTCCACAGCTATTTCTCTTGGCTCGAGGGGTCCTTTGAAAAGTAACATTTCATCGCCATCAAAGAAAATGTTTTCATAAATTCAAAATTTCCCAGCAACGTTCCCGAGTACCGACCGAGGAGGATGCTTGTGGAAATTTTAATTTTAAATTTCAGTGACCAATGCAGTCGGTGTACTCGCGTAAATTTGAATCCCGTCTTAATCTTTCGAGAGCAGAAGCTGAGTTGAAATGGCATTAAAAGACTCGGAAATTCTAGGAACTGTGCGCTCAAAGATTTTATCACGTTTTATGACCTCGTCCTGTTCGTACTTGTTTATGGACCCCCTTTAAATCTTACGAATATCTCACCCGACAATGGTGTTCTCAGAATCTTAATTAAGTTTGTTATATAAACATTTATCATCATAATATAGTACACTTGTTGCGTTTACAATAATTGACTTACAGAGCATGTGATCAAACGCGAGTGACAATGCGATCACAATTTGACCTCGACTCAAAACTGGGTTAATGTATCTGTAATGTGGGACAGGCAAGTTTTGGCTCGAATAGAAAATTTTCTCGTGTTGAACACAGCACACCCGAGTCACTTCTTATCCGTATCGACCTTGACTGACATTCATAATTACATTTGCACCCGTATGTCGGTACGAGCGTATTAAATCTACGTATTCGTCTCGGTTTATGGTCGCGTGAAATCCAATATCTAGAATAAAGTAAGGAAATTGCACTTTGCAAAAGTGTAACCTTCACAAAAATTTCCACTAAAGTCGTGCATCTGGATGACATGTCACGCGCTGCACGAAATTCGTGACAAATGTGACCCACTTTGGTGTTCAAAGCATTTCTTTCGCTACTACTTACCTAAGCCTGGATTAAGGACATACAAAATAATCAGAACGGCTAAATGCGCTGAATCTCATCAAGCTCTGTTGCGTCCATACGAGCTCATTCCTGCGGACATCAGGCAGGGCCGATCAATCACGCGGCAAAACACCCGAGTAATGGGCTCCTCATGACCCTTGCGAAAAAACACCACAACCTATTTACCGCGTTAAATAACGCAAAAAGTATCCACCAGAGTGCTCCGCAATTAATCACGCCCGCCACCGAAATATTCCCGTAATCACTGTACCTACCCCAGGACGAGAACGCTACTTATTTGTTCGGAAACGTCTTTTCCATTTATCGACTCTTATAATCTGCTAATGTAAACAGTTTCTTATGTACCCGTCCTGCGACCGCCGCCCCCGCCGCTTTTAATGTCTGTCGCTGATATGAAAAAGTTTATGACCGACCTCACAGCTGGAAGATTACTTGACAAATATACACCTTTACTTCGTGATCGAAAAGTGAAACTGTACTTTTAGTCATCTCTCTTCTATTACGGTTAGCAAAATATGAAAACAATGGACGGAACTGTGCCGTCGTATCGGTCCAAACAAAAACACGATTGTGTTCCGATCAGGTAATATTCGGTAAACATTGCGACGGTCACTCGGCCGATCGCCGATACGGGTTTCTTACGCGCAGAACACGCTCAGTCGATAAAGGAAGGCACCATTCAACGAGCGACCGTGACATTATGAGCGATTATATCTAGTTTCGCTGCACGTTTCCATCTCCCTACGACCGCCACCGGATTACGTTTGAATTTCCTCGTAAACTTATTATTTTGTGTAGATCAACTCCCAAGGAGGAAAAGGTGAAATTTAAACGAGTATTTCCCGTTAGCGCCGCGCCGACATCGAATTATTCGAAGCCATCGGCGGACTAACAATTCGTCGGAATCTTTACGGAGTTAAGGATTTTAATTACGGAGTTCTGAGTGCCGATGAATTTGTTATGTTTTAAATGAGGAACCTTTGACCGACGGAATTATGTATAACGAATATTAATTCTTCGGGGCGATCGAGTTTTGCGCGGCGTGAATATTAACCGATACGATCGGATCACATCACACCGCGTTCGGCATGTCTAATGTGAAATCTGTTTCGCAGTACATCAGTTAGCGTGGATTGTTTATCGATCGATGACAATCCTGTGCCGGATGAAAATGTTCGTTCGTGGAGTTGATTGAAATCGAGACGTTTTCAACAGTTTCATTGTGTGAAGTGCGCGCAAATTGCGGCTTGTTTCCCTTGTGTGTGTGTTCAAGTACGCTTTAACGATAGCGTTCAGTGTTGATAAGAAGTGCAGGGCGGCAGCTGGTATGCATATGTGCTATGAGAGGCCTGGCCTCGTCACCGCCTTGAACGGAGGCGTCGGGTATGTCTACATTTACTTTTAATTCTACTTTAGATTTAGTTGCACTTATCGCTATGGCTTCAATTTTTGCATTCAGTGTTTAACTAGGTTCAATTGCAGTCTTTGTTTTATGTTTATTACTTTAGTAAACTAATTGCACTTTGATATATTTAATACTATACGTATGATTTCATTTGTAATTAACCGTAGAAGTTATATCTGCTGTAAATGTTCTTACTTTATCTGATACGATTTCTGCTATTACAGAAATTACATGTAACTTTTTGTAATCCTATAAACTCTTTATTTAATTTAATGTTTGTGTTTCGAGTAGTATTGTTGAGGCACGGGAGTCGGGAATCAAAAGTCGGATATGCGCGCTATATTACACAATGACATGTATTAAACGATGACTCTGACCTTTAGATATCGTCCGGACATAATTCGCATATATATTCGCTCTGTCATCTGTCACTTGGCAGAAATTATTTACTTTATTCATTGTGAACGGTGACAACGCGCAAAATTTAGAAGTTTTGTTGATAAATCGTGTCGTTTCGTTTAGAGCCGGCTTCAAACAATTAGGTTTCATTTGTTAATTGTTTACAGTAAGCAGATAAGATTTTGCTTTCGGATGATTACAATGTTAAAATATTTTTATGGGTGAGGGGTTTTGTTGTATAATTAATTATATCATCATTATTTTATAGTGATCTATGTTATGATTGGGATAGTGTAGTTCAGTGTCTCTTAAATGAACAAATACATTTTTCTATCACCTACTTGTTATATTACCGAGTCAAGGATTTTTTCAATATTAAGAACTTTCTCATCGTTTGATTGGGTTAAATTATTTCGATATTGATACTTTTCCGAACCCACTTCAATGACTCTCATCCGTCATAATTGAACAGAGGCAATCATTTAGTACGTCTGAACAGTCCTTTACGCTGCTAGCTTCTAAACGTTTATCGCACACTTTCGCCATAAACCCTAAGAAAACAATAAGAACGCAAGTTTACGGCGCATAAACACACGTCTAACTCTGAGGGAGAGCCTTTCAGCTAAATACAATCACATTAACTACACTATCGATATCGGACAAGCTGTACGTGCTGTTGTCATAATTTTTAATTATTTCTTTAGTGCGTGTTCGTGTATTGCGAAAGAGAAGCAATCACAATTAATTGTAGGCGTGCGAAATTGCGAATTGGTTTTTACGACTGATTGTTGTGAATTGATTAGGGCTTCAACAGACATGCTACTTTTAACATCAGCGATGGAAGATTTAAGATTAATTTGTGGGCAAGCAAAGGGATAAAACATCCACTGTTTTTCGCCCAACGTACACATTAAAAATGCCTATCGTGGAAATAGTGTCGTTTTGAATGCTCATCGGAGTGATTTAAAGCGAACGACAAAATAGCAATTGAATGCTAACCTTTGCACGAATTCCGATTCTAGTCGCACCGACTTCTTCACGTATCGGAGTCATAAAATCATGTTCTATATTTTGTAGGTTGCGTGATATTTTTTTCGGCATTCATGCTATAATAGAACCGAGAATCGTCGATGTTAAAAGCAGTATTTCTGTTAGTGCCCTTAGTGAATGAAGTGCTAGCGATCTCAACTGACACAGTGGAATGGTAATGTCTTAACTATTGGTATTGCCTTTAGAAATTGTGGAGGCCTCTCTCTAATCAATGCCAGTCCTCGCGGTTCTGGGTCTTATTAATCCAGACTTTAGGTTTTAATCCTGCGATACGATAAAGGACGCGTTGCAGCAATCATGCTAAATGTTTTATGAAAAACCGGGAATCGTCGATGTTAAAAGTAGTATTTCTGTTAAAGCCCTTAGTAGATGAAGTGCTTGCGATCTCAACTGACACGGCGCAATGGCAATGTCGTAAAGGCGAAATCAGACGGTTCATTTTTCGTTCATTTTTGTCTTTCATTCCGCATCTTTCACTCAAAATGATTCGTTAGAATCGGTAAAGAAGCTTGACTGCCCAGCCGGCAGCCATG
>DWIY01001322.1:0-10326 GCA_018248615.1 Erynnis brizo brizo
GACCCGACTCTGTAGTGGGTCATTAATGGGTTACTAATAAGTCGACCCATCTATTAGGAATGCGTAATTGTACTCTACACTGATCTGCCTCAACCTAACAGTGCGGTTAACAGACAAACATTTTGTTTGTTTGGTTTATCTCGTCAGTGGAAAAATATCCGACGCTATATATACATACGTCGGACCTTGGATGGGAATACGAATTGAGGCGGCCCGGCTCGAGGTCGCGCCGCCTTCCGTCGTGATCGTAATATAATAATGTGTATGGCGTGTGTGTTTGTCTGTGTAGGGCTGCCGATTTGACCGGATACGGAAAAAAGGATAAAAAACATAAAAAACACGAATGCGTGAAAAGGGATCACTAAGGTAATAAAGTTATTAATTTTTCCCCGCGACTATAACTGATATAATTTCAGTATTTTTCTGATTAAAAGTACATACAAGAAGATTAAAATTAAATAAAGTAAATGATGGTGATTCATATATCACAAGTTATATTTATGAAAGATGATAGAATGAAATTGGCTTTATATATATGATGGAATGAAATTGGCTTTACAATCTGAAAAGAAAAAATATTTATGCATCCTGTATCGAATTATTTCTAATATTTTTTTTACATTTTGATTATTCTTTCTAAATTTTCTTTAACTATAAAATACATTAATGTCTGTCTTTCAAAAACTGTTTCCGGCCATTATAACCAAGTTTCCGGCTACAAACGCCAAGTCCGGCTTTTCTATTTCAATCTTGGCAGCCCTATTCATCCGACACGTGCGTCTGAGTGCGTGGCGGGATCGATCGAGTTATAGGTCAGTTTCGATAATCGGAGGATGTCCTTGCTGCATACCGGTACTTTAAGTACAAAGTACATACTAGTATCACTCTTGAAACGTCAAGCAGAAAAAACGGCTTTATAAAGGCAGTTCACGAGTATATAGTTCTGTCTAGTGAAAAATATGAGTCACATGTGACTCACGGGATAGACAACAAGTAAAATTGCTTGTCAAGTTAAAATGGATATGAGTCACATGTGACTCGCGGGATAGAGAAGTAGTGAAATTGCTTGTCAAGTTAAAATGGTTATGAGTCATATGTGACTCACGGGATAGAGAAGTGGTCACGTAACCGTTCTATCTACTTGATATTTCTATGACTTCTCTGCAACAGAAATACACGGTGACATGAAGAATATTCTTCTGAAAGCTTCGGCTGTAGGTACTATCGCAGGCAACTACATAAAAATTAAAAAGTAACAAAGCATACTTACCAGGCGTAAATGTTATCGAACACAAAATGCAGGAAGTCAGGGTTGCGTTTGAACACATTTGGTTTTAGGTCCGACTGTCACTGCACTCCTTTCTGTAACAAACAAACTTAGAGTTAGGAAAGGAGTCTACAATCAATCGCGATCAATAGAAAAATTAAAATTAAAAAATATATAGGTATGGGACCGTTCATTAGAGTGAAAGGGTGATTTTTCTATATTAATTATAAAAATGTAATACAGGTTTTTGATCGGACCCGTCGTAGTCCTCTTTAGGGAATGCTTTTATAATAAAAAAAACGTTTCCTTTAAAAGTCGCATAAGAACTTTAGGTTATTAAATTATTATTTTTCTGACCTCCGAGCGATGTGCATACTGCATAAATAATGAAGATCCCTTTATGTTGACGAAATTATCAAAAAAAAATATTTCTCATCTCATAAAGTCATACGAGCGCGAGGTCGGTACGCGCAATATGCAATCAG
Organism: Erynnis brizo brizo; assembly: GCA_018248615.1. Lineage (NCBI taxonomy): Eukaryota > Metazoa > Arthropoda > Insecta > Lepidoptera > Hesperiidae > Erynnis > Erynnis brizo. The sequence goes on from DWIY01001322.1 coordinate 1,753, forward strand.
TGAGATTACCGCGCATTCCGGGAACTGGCCGTGTACTCCCAACGTGTGTTTACTGCCAATCTCAAGTAATTTTAACACTTTAAACGTAATTTTTCGCACTTGAAGAATCGTACGAAAACTTAAAATACAACGGTGTTGTAACTTTGTCTTCTTTCGTTTACGTGTTTATTTTTGTGGAAAATAGAAGACAAATTTTATTTTATTTTTGAACGAAAAGTTATTTAAAGAAAAGCAATTTACATAATTTGGTGACTTTGTAGATCAAGTGTTCCAGATCAAAGATTTAACATTAGGTAGACATTTCTTTTTCAGGTTTCAAATCCCTGTTATTTTGTTGTTAACACAAGATAATTGATTTTAATTAGGTATATTAAAATAGAACACGTTTGAATTTTCGATGATAAAAATAACAATAACTCTCAATAAACTTCAAAGGTAATATCACTTGCACTGATAATTATCATTATAATTATAATCGTAGCTAATGAATAAATGATAACGGCAGGTGAACACCAGTTAGTGGGTGGTGTGAACTGGATGGCTCTGGATTGAACAGTAAATCCACGTGCTCAGAGCTTGTAATGATTCCGTTTTATACTATTGTAATAGTAATGTTAAGTGGTCACTGCTACTCTTGGAAAAAGATACCGCCTGTTGAATAAAATCTTGAAAGGTACTAGTGTTGGGAAGGGCATTTTTTAAATAGAATGGCAAGGTATACGGGCCACCATATGATAAGTGGTCACCGTCGCCTATTAATAAATAACGCTTCACACTCATAGACCCACAATAGAATTCCCTGTGTCGTGGGTGCCATGGACCCACACAAGACAAGATCACCCAGACCAGAAACAAAAATTCTAATTCACCTCTCAATCTCTCGCTCCGCTTGGAATCGAACCAAGTACCTACTACCTTCACTCTGTTGTCTTAACCACTGCGCCACCTGGATCCTCACGTGACACACCAGAGCAGTCGCCAGGGTCTTGTCGGCTTTTAACTGATGGACCAACGCACAAACTAAGCCACTGATCTTAGAGACCTGAAACTTCGAAGATGTGTTCATTGTATGACGTAGGCATCCGATAATAAAGGATTTTCCAAAATTTTACCCCTAAGGGGGTGAACAACGGGGGCAAAATTTGTATGCAACAACTTAATTTCCTTCACTTTATTTCTTTCTTGACCAAATTCTAACGCCCACGTGGACGAAGTCGCGGGCATAAGCTAGTAAGGTAGGTTTAAAAAGGTTGTCTGGCTTCAGGTGATCACCCGTAACGCGCTGGGGGTACGAGGGGAGCTGCACGCCAACCTGGTGGCCTTCGACAAGCAGTGGAACCTGGTGCTCACTGATGTGCTGGAGATCTGGAAGCGGAAAGCCGTGAAGAAGAGGAAGATCCCCCCTGGCCTTGGTAATAACCCCTTTTACTCTTATGATTGATGATATCAATAACCCATTAATGATTCACTACAGGGTCGGGTCTCCTCTTACAATGAGAGGGATGAAGGCCTTAGTCCGCATTGGAGCATTGTGGTGGAGTATGCTCCAGGGGGCCTTAAAAGAGTTGCAGCTATTCTTTTTTTATTTATTCATTTAAATTCTTTTGTACACACACACATAGAACAAACATACAGAATCAATACCAAAATAAAAAAAGTAAGTATTTCAAATGACTCTGAGGTTCTGAGAATCATTTACGAACCAACAAACAAGTTGGTCTTGAAAGTGTGGTCTCTTTAACAAAAGATATAAGAATGTAACATCCAACTATATCAACATTATGTTCCTGTCTTATTTTCGCAAATATTTTTTCTCTTTTGTGTGTTTTTCCAAGTGGATATAATGAAACGTTTTGCGTCAGTAGGGAAGATTGAGGTTCCGTGTTTCCCTGTCATCTCGTTCGCCACTTTGTATGAAACTTGTATGTTTTTTGTATGAAAGGTGAGTTACGGGCGAGTGTTTTTAGACAAGTTTGATGAAAATCGGTTGAGTCGTTTAAAGGGAACTCAGGTTATTGTGTCGGGGGTTTTTTTTAATGATAATTTGACGCTTTAAGCTGGGGCCGAAGATAAATACTAATAAATAAATAAATAAGTAAATATCGTGGGACAACTCACACAAGGGTTTCTGGTCCCAAAGTAGGCAGTGAGCCTGTGTTATGGTAACCAGACAGCTGACAAATATACAATTATATATTTTTAAATACATACTTCTATAGATATTTGACACCCAGACACAGAACAAACATTTGTACTCATCACACAAATATTTGTCCTGGGTGGGAATCGAACCTACAACCTCCGGCGTAACAGTTAGGGTCACTAACCACTAGGCCAACGGGCCAGTTGAAGATAATAGTAAATGACTTTTGTGTTGTGAACAAGACTGAACAACACAGGATCGGCCTACGCTGACCTCACGACCCAGGGTGGTCAAAGCACGTGGATACAAGCCTTACAATCCTACCCCTAGGCAGGTGAATAAGGATCGCGTATGACCCCATTATACGGTACTGTCAAGAAACAATAGGCCGTAAAATTATTTCTCAATTTTTTTTAACGATTAACTCCACAGGAGATAAGAGAACTTTTGTGTTGCTAAGAGAACCTTTGTGTTGCTACACATAGTTGGAAATTAATTACATACTAAAAATTGTTGTGTAGCTTGAGTAAATTGCAAGGGATCGAAAAAGTTAAGCAACGTCTGTGTGGGTCCGCTACTAGCGGTCAGTAGCAAATTAAAAGTGTTTCCGTGCTTCAGCACTTACAGTGATCGGTCTTGGTTGTTATTGATAGGATAGCAGTCATTAAACCTTTGTGAGTTTGAAAACTTCCGACACAAGTTAGCCACTAACCCGTTTCTTCACCAATCTTGGAACAGCATGCTCCAAACCTCCCCCTATTATGGGGAGGGACCGGTGCCCAACAGTGGGCCATCAAAGGGTTGCAGTCAAGTTTGTGACAATATTGTGTGTGTAATTTTTTTATGTTTTTGAGTAACAAGAATACAGGTCACACACACATCTACATAACAATCACACATCCCAACCCCTATATTGAGACGAGACCTGACCCTACGGCTCTTAACTAATAGGTTATACACTAGTCAGATACTTAGTCGCTACATTGTCAAATTAAATTTTATAAAGTGCACATAACATTAGGAAAATCATTTGTGCATGCTACAGGAATTTGAACCCAGGACACTCACAAAAGAAACTGAATCTTCAGGTAATACACTATCACCTCTTACTATTACTTACTATCTTCTTAACCAGCAATGAAGCCTATTTGTCTTGTATTATAGTTAAAGAGTTATTATTGATATAGTATGAGTTCTCTTAAGTAGTTACAAACAGCATACACATATATTCCATGATAACCCTAGCTAGATCACACCACAATCTAAAATAAATTACTGTTACATGTTTTTTTATTATAAAAATCGATAACTAAACCATCTATTTCACTAGTAAAGGACAGAATAAACATAACCTCAAAACTAACCTTCATACTGAGCGAACCGCTGTTTATTCCTTTCTTCAATTTCTCGTTCTTTCTCCAATTTAAGCTTCTTCTTCTCGTCTTCTCTTTTCCTGTGAAGCGCAGCTTGGCCAACGGGAATGATATTCATTGGTTTCTTCAAAGCCGCTTCGAATTGCTGTATGTTTTCAAACAGTGGGGCATTTTTCACCGGCACTTTAGCTTTATCAGAATATAAAGCCTTCATAGGATCGAACTTCGAACTACAAGCACTGACTTCCGAGTCCGAATTTGATGAATCTCCAGACATTGCGAATGCGAATTATTTTTCATCAAAACAATCAACAAATAATCAGCAATTCAGCAACAGCACTCTCGTTGACATTTGTTTGACGTGACGTTGAACAGAACGTCAGCCAGCATTAATGTCAGATGGTGAAAATAATTTTGTATGTTGAAAACAGATGGCGTTGTTATACTAAAATCAAATCTTGTTTTTTGTCCCTACACTTCAGTTTAGGGTTTTTACTTTTGGTTATGAAATTACCCAAGGAAATTACCTAAATGATAAAACCTTAGTTGCACTTAATAATAAACTTGTTAAGGTGCACATTAAACGACGATTGAGATTTGTGCAATGATCTCGTGATAGAACGTTGAAGGTTCTTCCTCGATCTATTTACTTAATTAACGCTCGCATAAATAAAACATCAATGAATTAAAATATTTTTCACATTTACCAGGAATAAAATACATTATAATTTGACTCATAGCAATAAGCCTAGGTGCAACCTTGAAGCTTAAAACTGATAAATATTTTTTGTACAAGAGTATGTAGGTACCTACTGGAGGCGTAGTTCAAATGTTCAAAATACTTCAAAATTATTTGAATGATGAGTTCTTGACCATTCTATTAGAAGTTGTTAGTTCTAATAAAGTTTTAAATCAGCAATTTACTAAAAAAATACACTATCTAAAGGTCCGCGAAAGATCAACATAAATATTTTTATTTAGAAAATACAAAGCAGTGAACGCCTCTGAAAATGATACAAATAATTTATTTACTTATTTATATAACGTAGCATAGAAGTGGAACTCGTTGGCAACGTCGCGCGCGATAGCATCCAGCAAGGTCTTCATAGCAATAACAAGCAATAGGAAGTAACGAATCAAGGCCGGTTCTCATGACTAAATAGCTACGTTTAAAAACATTTTATAAGGGAAAATCTATAAAAAGGCAATTTATTAAAATTGATCACTAGATAATTGAGCACAAATTTTTAAATTAGCAATCTCTATCGATCTGTTGATTTGATTTGAACACAATTTAAACTACTGCGCTAAATCCTATGTACCTTCGAGTAGGCTAAAAACTGTATAATAGTGTGTAATTAATTATTTTACTGGCTAAATAATCAAAACATAAACACTTTTATTCTGTATTAACAAACAAAATTCTAAACCTATTAAAAAATATTTATTTCTGCAGCCCTCACCATTTCGGTACATTATGAAAAACTTAGTTAGTTAGGTAAATTGTAAGGTAAATTAAGAAAATAATCAAACTCATTAGGATAATCTCATCTCCTCATTAATCAGCACCTGTAATGAGATGAAAATTAATGCTGCGCTGCAATCTCACATAATAATACATTTCTTTCTCCTATGTTACGTAATGGTCGCGTGCAAGCGTTCGTTCGTCTTCGTCGTCATGACAACCACAACATGGCTGCCGAGTCAATGCTCTGTTCGCGCCAATTTCTTTTCACTTTTCATCGCATAAACTTATACCGCTTTTAAATCGACAACATTGAAAAAATACAAAAGTTCTTACGTAATAAGATGTCCCCGCCAAAATAATGACCACTCACCTATTTAAATTTCATGAAATAACCATGCAATGTTTTTTGATATTCTATACGCACTTGGCAAAATGTTCCTAAATACTAATCGATATTAAAAGTTCAATAAATCGATCACAATGCAATTAGACTATATAATTATGTGAGAAACATAACAATATACTAGTTAGGAACCTGGTTACATAAAACTTTCTAAACTCTATGCAATATTAAACTTTTTCGGAACTCCTTTAAAGCACAAAGAAAATATTAAGTATGTGTACTTCTTATCGGAATAGATTAAACGATCATTAAATCAACACACTATCTAAATTTCTGCAAAGAGTTTTTGCACCCAAACACGCTTAACAATCAGAACGCTGCAAAAACTTCCAATTAGTGGGCGTCTAACTTACATTGTTTGTAAAAGTCACTAACAAATTAGCATTCTTATAATCTACAAGACACAATCGTCAAGAAAGTGGTATAGGAAGCGAATGGAAAACAAAAGTCTTTCATCGCAATTATAGAGAGAGGTCGGCCGTGAAGCATTGTGGTGGTTTTTGCAGTGCACATGTGCCTATTTTGTGCCTATTTGCGTCTCTTCCGTGTATTGTCATCTTTGTGCAGCTATTACGGCTGTTTAATAATAGCAGTCACTTTGTATTGTGTAATGTTTTCTAAAACTTTAATGTGTAAGATTACCTTAAAATCTTAATCTTAATCTTAAATCTAAATCTTAAATCTAAATCTTAATCTTAAAACATTAAAATCTTAATCTTATGTCCATTTACTCGAATTTTTTGACTAAAATAAAATTACTCAAGTCTATGCAGATTTGTGGGCTGGATAATGTCCACAAGATTTTTGGTAATGATATTATTATGGCAATACTATTTATGCTGCATATCAAGTAGCGCCATCTAGTAGGGAGTAGCAGAATTAACTTAAGCAAAGATTAAAAAACTTTAATGCCAGTCTGCTTTAGTTTATAAAATTTTGGTGGAAAATATGCTAAATAATCTTTTTATAGATATTTATACTACTTCTTGATTTTATATTATATCTTATAGTGGTTCTCGCTTATATATTTACTTATATTTATAGTGTCATATTTTTTTCTTTCTTAACATCATCCAAGGCTAGCTGGTAGAAAATGCCATTAGTTATTAAGTTGCCGTATGTCCTTCGTTAATTTTATCTTTTTGTGGTGCATGAAATTTAAATGAATAGGTAAACAATTAAATTTGTATTTTTTTTATTTTCAGAGCGGCTGGTGCGCGGGAGTGGGAGGTCCGCGCTACATCTATGCCGCATCGCCGCAGGTTCGACATACACCGGGACGTCGCCAGGTGATACCGGGGCACTGTCGCCCACTCCCCCTAACGCAAACAAACTGCATGCATACAAACATGATTAAAATTTAGTATCTCTAGTAAAAATCAAATTCAAAAAATAAAAAGACTCGGTTACATATGATTTGCGACGCATAAAGTTATTCGCGAAGGATTTTTAAAAGGTAATTGTTCTGCAATTTTCTACTTTAGGCACATTACAAAATGTGCCTAAAGTGCCTTACAAAATGTTTAATAACAATTTAACACTCGCTGATTTAATGGTCCACTAATCTAATAATTATGTACATTACTCTGAATCTGGGGATGAAAAAACCGAATAAACCCGTACCTAACATCTAAACAGTTTCTCAATTAAATAAGGAGCTTATTGGAGAAAGATTTGTCGCATAGGCTTTATAAATAATATCACAGCGAATATATAAGGGACAGAGCAACTAGCTTTGTGTTTTAAATCCGTTCGATAAATCACAATTTGCTGGTGGGATGTAAGGCTATTATTAAGATTTACGGCCTTCTAACTGTACTAAGATACCTAGCTGGTGAAATGGCGTTCCTAGATAATATATTTCAAGTCCTAAATCTTAAACCATTTGTTTCAATCAGATTGAACTCTATTTATGGGCTTGAAATTAAAATGAAAATCCATACTTTCTAGTTTTTAGACTGTACGAACAATTATATTTTAATCATCGATCATGTCCACCGTAAGTAATTGTTATCTTTGAATAAGGGCATATACGGAAAGCTTATATTATTATATGTTTACATTTACTTCCAAAAATTTATTTTTTACGATTGTACATTAAAAACATCATTTAATTTTGTTTGAATCGCGGCATTTCATAACTAACCCTCACATATCCCAATCCCACCCCAACATCCTTTTGACAATTCAGAGATAAATCAAGCTACCTACCGTGACATTGTTCATGTATAAATTAAATATCTGCTTGAAAATTTCTTGCACATTGTGGTGAAATCTCCAAAGCTCTATAATCATTTCTAATTGTATAATAATACATCACAAGCATCCTTGCATTTATCAACACTGCTTGAATGGACATCTCCATAACGCCAAAATTGCTTAACTGACAACCGCCCTGTTAAAAGACGTGAAAGCCTACTCTCTCCATTTTCGCAGGTCACTGCTGAAGAGGAGAGGATCGCGAGGAGTGAGGTAACCTGGCCGGAGGCAGGCGGGCGCCGCGCACTCGCACAGCCCGCGGTCGACACGACAATACCCAAACCGATATGTGTTCCCCCGTAACCGAGTACCTAAACGTCAAGTAAATTATACATCGAATAATGTACGCTCCGTCCAAAACGCTGCCAAACATTTCAAACGAATTTATTAGTGTATGTACAGTCGTAATTGTAAATTTTGTATAGTAGTGTATCGCGAGTGTAGGTGTAAGTGTCAGTGCGGTGTAGTGAGCGCCCTCTGGCGTGGAGTAGGCGCGCCAACGTGGCGGGGACGCATGCGCCGCCGGGACCGGCGCTGGCGATGCCATTTATTGAAGACGAGTGGTGGTCAGCGGAGAATGAGGGCAGAATGGTCGACCTCTCCAATTGCTTGCAGGTAACGTTACTCAAACTTGATCCCTTAAGTATTTATTAAACTTTTTAAAGTTCTTATTGTATGTCTACTATAAACTTGAAATACAATGAAAAGAACTTAAGTTGTGACAGTATCCAAAATTAAAATAAAAAAATAATTCGTCAGTAACCCATTAATGACCCACTACAGGGTCGGGTCTCCTCTCATAATGAGAGGAATGTAGTTGTTGGCTTTAGTCCACCACGCTGGCCTAATAATTGCGGGTTAGGTTAGTGGACTTCACATACCTTTGAAAAAAAAATTTTTGTGAACTCTCAGGCATGCAGGTTTCCTC
>DWIY01001323.1:0-10325 GCA_018248615.1 Erynnis brizo brizo
CGGTTTGGTATCAGTTATTAGATTTCAGCCGCAAAGTTTTAGATGACCTGGTTGTGGCTATAAAGGCGGCGCTTGAAGAGATTTGTTTTGGTATAATGAAGGGCGATTTTGAGAAGATCAATTTTCTCATTTTTGTCAAGGGTTATGTTAACGTATCCTACGCTTTTTGCTGCCGTTCTCTGGGTAGTGTTTATATTACTACTTCATTCGTTTTGTCATAAATGTAGAATTTCAAATAAGCAAATTAATACACGTGCACTTTCAACAATCTTCTGACTACATCCCGAAAGATTGCAAAGTATGTTTCTGTCATTTTATCTTTGTATACAATCACTACTGACTAAGCAAGTGTTAGTAGAAAATTTTAAGTAAAATATTCAATGTTGAAACTGGCTCTTCAAATAAGTTAGCTGAGCCCAATGATAGTAAATTTTCAAACATTTTAGTAAATTTTCAAACATTTTGTAGGTTTAAAAGATTAAACAGTTATCTGGCAAATTACACATAGGTAGGTAACTAGTATAGCGTGGGACGCAAGCATTTAGAAAGTGGACAAATTCGTTAATTTTTCAGCTTCATTGAGTTGCATGTAAGTTTTTACATTTTGAAAAAAAAGTGAACGCATCACTATTGCATTCTTTTATTCCGTTAAGCGGTTGACTGCCCGCGTGGTTCCATCCCGCCGGACCGGCTGCACCTAAATAGAAACCGCAGGGACATTGCTCCCTGCTCCCGACCAGCATCTCATCCTGCGCCTGCGTCACTCAACTTAACTCCACTCTTCAAGTGGCTTATTGGCCCTCAATTCACTGTGATGGATGTGAATATATTATTATGTACAAAATTTTGAGAGTATTCGATGGACTGAAAGTTTTTTCAATTTAATTTTCATTGATTTTTATTTTTATACACAATATTGCACGTCTATAGAAGTGTAAAGGTAAAAAAATGTATTTTTTATCATGAACTTTTTAAGAGAAAATCATTTCGGATAATGAAGAAATGAAGGAAGAATGAAATGAAGTAAATGATGAAAGCGAATTAGAAAAGCTTAAGTAAAATCTATCTTGAATATAACTACAAAACAAACTCATATCATACCCATAGTAATAATAAGACAATAAAGTTAAAGTAGTAACATAATAGAGATACATAATAATGAAATTGCAGCAAAACCATTTAACGTACCTAATAATAACACAACCTTACTACCTATAATTTGTTCTAATCTCCATACCAGAAAATGTAAATATGGACTTATCAAAATGCGTTGTAGATGTTGTATAGTACTCATGATCGTTCAAATATAATATATACGTTTTTCATTCCATTAAAAAATAACGCTGAGTGAAGCAGATTGAAAAGAATATCCTGGATTCGCACATTTTTATTTAGCTAATAAACCTTGAATGTGATGGCTGATAGGAAAATAATCTCGTTTGAGCGAAAACAAACATAAAATCTAAGCAGATTTCTGGACACAGAAATAGATCAGGAAGTCGATAAGTCGATGTTATTTCCTGATGGATGGGAAGGAGTAGCATAAATAAATAATTTTATTACAAGCAATGTAGACATTTGCCTTTTAAAAAGGATTTGCAAGCTACACTAAACTTTAGTAACTAGATTTAAAATAACTCCGTAAATAAATGATAAAGAAGAAAATAAAGATATTTTAAAAGAAATATAACATGATAAACCACAATGACATGATGTTATAAGCAATATTGTTGTATCGAACTATCTGTTCACTAAACCTACTAACTCAGATCCTGCATTACCGGTAAATATAATAATAATTTAGGTTCACTATAAATTTGCTATTTGTAACAAATAAGTATAATATTTAAAAAATAAAAATATTCTCAGTATTAAGGATCCCATAGGTTGTTGTTGATATCAAAATGCAAATGCATATTTTCGCCGTGATGCTTCATTTGTAAATAGGGGATGGTGTAAGATTTTATTATAAGCTCATGATACCAGCGGCATAGTGAAAATGTGTGGGATTGTTTAAAGAACGACGTCAACAGCACGTAGATAGAGAAGACTGATTGTCGGTTTAATTGTGGAATGCATAGGCGTCTAGGCCCCGCCACCGAATATCTGACGCTATCCAGCAGTTTTATTTTCTATTTTATTTGTGTCGCGCTATTTCCGAACTGAACGTGCGGCACTTGTCCATTACATGGTGCCACTATGTGATGGCCCACACGGCCTGCCCGCTGAGTTATTCATGTGAACGTCTCACACAATATAACATTTACGCCGTGTTCCCCTACATCTTTATTGTCTGCTCATTTATACTCATAAAAGTTTTGTTACGTGTTTAATTTCTTGTCCAATTTGAGTGGAGTAGGTATATTTTGTAATATGTAAATCTTTGATTCAATAAATTATGTTCTAAGAACAATGTTTTCAATATGTAGGTATTGATTTCTAATTTTGTGCTGTCATTACATTTGTATTGAAGACATGTTCGGGCATTAATGACGCCAAATTAAACGCTGCACCACGTGCCAACAAATTTAGTATCATCAGAAGAGGGAGACGAACCTACGCAGCATCTTAGAACTAACAAACTGCGCATTTCCCTAAACATTACACCACAAAGCTTTGACACACCATTAAAACGTAAAATATGAATGTACGTAATATTCCTAAATATCTAGTAATTTTAAATGGCTACGTCGTTGGCAAGTGTTAGGTACATTTTAAGCGGTGAATCGAAGCAGTACTTATCCAGTTCTCTTAAAAAGAAAACCGTAGGTATATCACTGACCCGTCATAATAAATCGAAAAACGTTTTTAAATTTAAAATAGTTTAGATACAAATAAAAAAAAATAATAAGCCTTGAGAAAGCCAAGTACTGAGCTTAGAACCTGAACAAAAAACAGAAGACGATCCTAGCGTTACTGCGCTCTTCGTTTTGTGTCGTCTAGACTAGACGCCTAGCGTCCATCTATCCGGTGCTAAATACCAGCGAATACTTCAGTTTGTTTTATTCTCGTATGTCTTGAGCCTAGAATGAATTCATTTATTCCCTGTCTTAATTTTCAAACGAACGTTGGTGACAGCTTTTCTTTTGCACCTTCTATAATACGATAAACTCTATAGTGGTGACAACTGTTGCAGTAATCTATTTGATAAATTGTAACTGATTGCTCAAAACTAATTCTCTATCAAATACTTCTATTGACCATTTTGATATGCACTGAGAAAAAATCAACCAGCGTCGTCTCAGGTTTTAGATTAGCACGTGGATGGGTGGGACACTTAATCGTAAATTCTTTGCATTTTATTGTGTACTTATAAAGCATGATAGATATCTTATGAAAAAAAAAAAGAAATCCGACATGTGAAATACGGTTCCATCATGACTGTAGTCACTCGTTAAGTTTCTGTATCGACATCTTCCAGATCTATCATAGTGATTCCATCTGTTATTTGTTAATCGGCTTGCATGTAGGTTATAAATGTGCAGCAGGTGTTAAAGTGAGTTGTGAATTTGTTGATATTATTGAAAATACTCTGTGGAAGGTGATAGCTGCCAAATATATTACAAGATTTATTTATAAATCAATATTTCGCTTTAAATTCGCGTAAGCAGATTAAAAGCGTCTTATGCTTCTTCTGACATATTTATGGTGTATTCTATTTCACATACATAAATATCAACGGTTTTTATAAATATTTTATTAAACATTTTCTTTAAAATTCTAAATATTACGAAATTGAGAAGATTTTGTACATACAAAACGTGAAACAAAAAAAAAATGGATGGATCCTTCTACTATTCAATTCGACGAGATTGTATAGAAAACAAATTAGCCAGGCAGGCGTTCATGGTAGAGACTATTTAACTCCAAAACTATGTTTTACAAATAACCTGCTATATACCAATTTATAACCCACTGCAGGGACGGGTCTTCTCTCTTCATTTCTCTTAGCCCACCATCTTGTGCGGGTTGGTGAACTTACACGGGTTAAGAAACGCTATAAAGAACGATGTTGTCCTACATCATTATAGCAAATGACATTTACTTTTTATGAATCACATATAACTTTAGGAAAGCCTCTGGTGGGACAAGTTAGGAAAATCACAAAGTTAGATTTTCCCCGAGTCGGGGTTCTCGCTATTGGGCTTGCTTGATACAGCTACTTAATTCTTTTGCAGACCGAGCATGGGTAACGCTGGCCACAAACGACTCCTACGGTCTCGGGGCCTTGGTGCTGGCACACTCGTTGCGCCGTGCTGGCTCCACGTACCCAGCCGTGGTCCTTATTACTCCGTCCGTCACTGATGCCATGAGGTAAGGTAACAACGGTAGATAGATACATTTCGCCGGATCCAAAACGATGAAATTCGTATGAGGACCAAAGTCCGAAGCACTTCTGCCAACCATCGTTCGAGTAAATGACAGCTAGAGTAGAGACCGCGTCTGGGCAAACGTAGCATGGGAAGTCCTTCTGAGCGATGGCGGGAGGATGTAGGCAGGTAGGGCGGCGGGAAATAACTAGATGAGAAATGCTGAAGATCGAGCTCAGGGGCATGCCTTAAGATGCCTCTCCATAGGGTATATCTATAGGGTCAAATTTTGGCTGAAGGAAGAGACTATAATGCTTTGGTGCTATCAGCATGGCATTTGTAAATGTAAATTGCAATGTAATCCAAACGGTGGTAAAACAGTATATTCTTTCAAAAGTTCATGAAGATGGAATAAGGAATTATAACCACAATCCAAGTTGCACAAACACAACAAACTTATAATAGAGAGAACTGAAACCAAGCGTGGCCTGTGTCGCAAAAAGCAATAAGTATAATTAAGATTTTTTGCAGAAATCCAAGTGGTCCACATCCATCTCATAAAAACATACACGTCAATATACGTTGGAAGTATTTGATGTCAGTACCAATATAGCAGAATGAATTCCAAAGACGATTGCATCCGTAAATCTAAATCCTGGTATCTTACAGCATGATATAAATATTGATCATTTGACGTCACCAAGTTTCGGTCCGATGTGGCTCGTATGGCAGACGGTAGTAGAATTTAGTTTTTTTTTCCGGTAGCATGTCTGTGGCTGTGCTGGCTTGTTGATAACATAACGATTTTTATGAGTTTGCGGAACGACCGTAGTCCGTAGACGTGCGCAAGAAACATCTGTGACAGTAGTAATAGCCGAAACGACTTTAAAAGAGGCAATTTGATTGCGATTTTGCGTCTATTGACATTAATTTAAAAGAGAAATGCGACCGTTACATAAATCAATTGGTGGTTATCAGAGGAAGATCATAAACATTCACTGTTGCTGCCATTGTGGCTCGCAGTTTGTTGGAGCAATTGTTATAATGACTAAATTGTAAGCATCCGTTCGTATCTTCCTTCAATCCTGAATTTTTATCATAATATTTAAACACGGAATTGTTTTCAGAATTTTTTGCTTTTATTATATTCAAATTGCTTAAAAAATTCAATTTCAAAATGTTTTGTTTAAATGTGTATATGAATAAATATATAGATATTCCTCACGCTTCACTCGCGATATTGCTAAAAATCTATTAATAAAAACTAGTTTATCTATTATTGCAAAGGTTGTATTAATCTAGGCACATACAATTCTGAATCGTGATAATATAACGAAGTATTCGTAACTCATACATATTCAAAATATTATTAAGCTCTACCTGAGGTTCATGGTACATGCGTAAAATTTTCTTCTAGTCTCCTAGTTTCAAAGTATATCTCCACATTTTTCTTCTTGAAACTTATAATTTGAATTGGAGGTGCCAAAACAAATTGTAGGCCACAGTAATTTATCTCTCTGTATCACGTAATAGTTCTTTACTTTTTCTATCCAATAATTGTTCTTTGCAACCGCATGCATAATGTAGAAAGCTCAAATAATAAATTTAAATGTTCGTGTACATTTGCCCCTTCCAGGGACCGCCTTCGCGCAGTATTTGCAGAAGTGGTGATAGTGGACGTGCTGGATTCCCAAGACGCTACACACCTCGCTCTGCTACAGAGGCCGGAACTCGGCATCACCTTCACAAAGATCCACTGCTGGAATCTCACTCAGTACGAGAAGTGCGTCTTCCTCGACGCTGATACCTTGGTAAGTTACAAATTAAAAGATATAGATATACAATATTACAAAAACATACCAAAATTTGAATTAGAAGCAGCTCGATTCATTTGAAAATTAAACAATGTAATGGCAATGGCAGAAATAGAATGTGATGTTATATTAGAAATTGTCGTTCCATTTAAAACACATGCACATGTATACAAAATTTTCAATGCAAAATTCAATATCTAATGTTGAGATCGAACCTTATTTCGATATTCATACCAGTCATTACGATAATCGCGTTTCGCTCCAATAGATAAGAGATTGTTGTGATCCATTCTGGACTAGTAACGGCCGATAGTATTCGTAATTATAGCATTAGCATTTATTAATTAATCAATTCAATCATAAATAGTATTACAACTGAGAACATTAGAGATTATTTTAAGACCTTACGACGACATCTGTTACACCGTTGTGCTTGGTTTAACGGCAAATATTTGTGTGAATGGAACAAAAAGTCTATCAAACTGAACCTTGACATTCGCCGATTAAAAATCGATAAGTTTACATGGTACTATTTCGATTTGTAATTGTTTACGTGGGGAGTCAATGTCACCGGATGTGGCCGGTCGCATCGTAACTAGAGATGACGAGACACCGACAACCGTGGCCCAAATATTTGTTCCTGGCTGATTTGGAACTGCTCCAAATTCATAATACACTTTCATTCTGAGATTTTTTTGACCGTGACAGACTTATGAAGTGAGGCAGTCTTTACCCCTGCACTTAAAAATATGCTTCCATCCAAACGGAACATCTTTTTAAAGTATTTGACGAATTAAATAATTGAGTCAGGAAAGTATGACACAATTCTTCTATTCTCCGGATTCAATAATAGCCGAGGAGATAACGATTTGATGGAGCCCATTCACTTAGGCACCAATTCGTTTATCGCAGGTTAATGTGTCAACTGAAGTTTTATCCACATTCAGATAAAAATACCTACTCGATAAGCAAATTAAATTTTATTCACGTGAAAACATGTGGTAAATATACTGACATACATAGGTGATATAACAATCTGTACGTGTTTAAAAAATTACAATGGCAAATTTGCTAAAAAAAACCACAAAAATTTAAGAGCATCTTTACATCAAAAAAGTTGTGTACATGATATACGATATTACAATAAACATAAAACATAATATACGGAATTCCGTAAAGAAGTTTTCTTAAAGTTTACGGAATTCCACAAACGATAGAGCTACGAAAGAGTTCGTGCTCTGTTATGATATATTTCTATAATTCTCTATATTGTTTCGATTTATTTAACGCTATGTTTTGAAAATGTACAGTATACTGTAACGCAACCAAACTTGTTATTATCACATTTTCATCAATAATTATTTTTCTTACATTCAAATTAACATAATTATCTTCGTTTATTTAGATCGTCCAAAACTGCGACGAATTATTTGAACGGGAGGAACTTTCAGCCGCTCCTGATGTCGGCTGGCCCGACTGCTTTAACTCTGGCGTCTTTGTCTTCAAACCCTCAAAGGAAACTTTCGACAGCCTCGTCAAGTTCGCTCAAGAAAGAGGCAGCTTTGATGGTAAGATCTCTTACTTCTTATTCTCTTTCATTGTAAAATGGCAGATTGTTTTCTGTTCGGTTATCTATGGTTATCTATATATGTATGTAATTTTGTCATCATCAGGTGGAGATCAGGGGCTATTGAACTCATACTTTTCTGATTGGGCACATGGTGATATCAGCAAGCACTTGCCATTCCTGTATAACGTAACGTCAGCCGCCTTCTACTCATATTTGCCGGCATTGAAACAGTAAGTAACTAACTTAAGAAAATATTAATATGTATCTGGCTTATAACTAAATTTTAAATCAGTTTTTTATCTAAGTATTTGTTTTCATCTTTAGATGTTTGCTGCTCAGCTTAACCTCTATAGAGATATTGCTTTAAACTGCATCGTTTTTCTGTTCGTCTATCTATACAGTCGAATGTAAAATTTAAAGTCTTTAAAGACGGCTTGGAAATAACTAAGGAACATGATTCCATCACCTGTTGACAGCCTGCTGAAACATTCCATATTAGGAGCCCACGTGGTATTTGTTTGTGATTTAAATTTTGATTCATAGTGATCAGACTGAAATGAAGTATTCTAAAGAGGAACATTTACATCTCTTATAATATTCTAGTCCACTAAATAGTAATAATTATCTAAAAATCTCTAGATAATTTATATTTTGGACCATTCCTACTATGACCATTATTGATGAAGCTTTTGTGGTTAACTCTTCTTAGCTACGGGCAAAACTTGAAAATCATTCACTTCATCGGCGCGGCCAAGCCTTGGCTCCAACAGTTCAACTGGGAGACTCGGACGGCGGAGGCCCCACAACATCTTCGTGAGTTCCTCCAGCTCTGGTGGGACATCTTCGTGGGACATGTCCATTGCACACTCGACACCTCCATGGTGAGTGAAAACTAATTGTTATAGTTTGCTTACCTACAATTTTAGTTGATACTACTTTTAAATTTAATATAGTGATTTCGTCAACTGTTCTTTCTGGGTGACAATATCGGTTTACTGAATTCTCCAGTATAAAGATATTATTAGCTCTTAATGCAACTTTCGTTAGGTTTTGTTTCTGGGTGATAAAATCCGTTGAATAAATTCTCCAAAGATACCGAGATATCAGATAGCTTTTGTTAATTTGCCTCCTTAGTCACCCAGTAAAAAGTTATTCAATAAACATGTGCTACAACTGTGCTAATGTTACACGTGTAAGTCAGTCTATTTTTAAAGTACACGTTCAATTGTTTTTCCTGTGATTTTAAATTTATTTTTAACATCAACTATTTTCATTTAACCTGCGGCTTGCTGTTGCAATACGCAATCAGTAGACGTGAGATCGGATGGCAGACCGCAAGAAAGATGTAATCGATACACTGCGGTCTCTTAGTCAATAACCACAGGTATCTCTCGTCACCCTCCACTCGCGTCCAGTAAACCGATCCATTGTCACTCCAGCTTCTAAACTGATCAGTACAACATGTTTTCCAAGCATTCACAAAGGGATACAAAAATTCCAGAGGTGAGAATTAAACCTTTAGTTCGAATATAGTGATCACCTCATTGTATAAATGTTTCTTCAAATATTTCCTTCTCCAGTGTACAGTATTTTTGCCTGATTTGTTCTTGAGTGACGCTTGCAAGCACTTATTGTGCTTATGCTTAGTGCACCGTATCCGCTATACTTATGCACCGTGTGTGAAATTTAATGTTCGAATGTTAATAACTAAACATTTCTCCAAAATACTAACATGTTCTAACTTTAAAAGTGATGGCTCCTGAAAGCTTTTGGCACGGTTTGTTAAAATCTTTGGTTTGGGATAGAGTAGATGGTGTTGGTATTTTGGTGAAATAGTCACCGCGGTAACTACATAAACATACATTTATATACATTTCATCATTAAACCAAATTTTAAAAATACTTGTTACTTGTTTGACAAAAATACCATATTTGTTTTGTACTTCATAGTTACTTAGTTAAACTTCAATATATTTGTATGTTTATATAGTGGCGCAAGTTTTCCTTGTTAATCCTAATAGCGGCTAGGACTAAGCTTTTTGCTCCATTTACTACATTCATTCTTGCGTGGAGCTTAGTTCAAGTCGTGTTTGCATGCTTTATTACTAAGCTGTTTTGTCACTTCAACCAATAGGTTGAGGTTGAGGAAGCCCTCGCAGCGGTAGCTCCCCAAGAAACCTTCTTCCATGCCGAACCAAGGCTAGACTATCCTCACTATGAACCCATTCTGGATCCAGAATCAGAGTTCCCGTGGCACCACCCAGATGCACAAATACCGGATTTGGAAATAAATGTGCCAGAAATAGATATGACCCAGTATCACGATCCGTGGGACATCTATAGAGGACATATCCCACCGAATATTAATGATTCAACCCCTAGTCATATAGAATCCGAAAGGACAGAAAATTATGAAGAAATAAGAAGATATGCATGGGACTACATGTCTCCTCGACCGCACCAAACAGATAATTCTTTGAATGTTCAAAATATATGGCATCAAGAACACTCGCAGCCACCTCAGTTTGAACATGTTGATCACAGTCATCTCGATTTTAGAGGGAATGTGTGGGATTATAATCCACAGTATAATTATACTAAGGATGAAGATTCTTCACATAATTTCTTTCA
>DWIY01001324.1:0-10321 GCA_018248615.1 Erynnis brizo brizo
GAGAACTCGATTGATTGAATCACCACAGCAGCAGCTCCTTCCAGGCATGATCGCAAATAATGGAACTTATTAATGTCGTCGATATCGTCATTAGAATGAATAAGGCTAACGAAGCTGTCCCGAAACTCAAGATAATTGTGGTACATACCACTAAATTTAGGTAAATTAATTGTAGGTAATTTAACGAGCTGATGGTTATTTATATGCATACTTTTCTCGCTCTTGATGGACTTATAGGCACAGTTAAATTCACTAATTAACTTCTGTGCCCTAGCTACAGATTTGTAATAATTTGACTCAAATTCTGTGCGATCGGAATGATGTCCATCCACGCTATCAGATAAACATTCTAAAAGTAATTGTACCTCATCATATTGATTGTAAACCGACTCCATCTTACTGATCCGCAACTGCAATTCTATGATATCCTGATCATCTAACATCTTGTCGATAAGTGAATCTAAATAATTCTTAAATGAAGTCAAACGGCCTTTGAAACTTGCGCGTTTCTTAATTAATGCTTTTTCTTGGTCGGCCATTTTGGAAGACAAGCGTAGACAACCTAGGCAACAAATATAAAGTTAAACAAAGAATTACAATATGTATCAGAAGTTATTAACACTATAAAAACAGTGTATGATTAATAGGATAGGGTTTACAAGCTTTAAAATTAATATTTAATTAGGTAGGTACTACAATGAATTTAATTTTACTTTTGAACAAATTGAATACTTTTAACAATGACAATTTTCACTTTGCTTTACGGAACAAATATTTTATAGAAAATTATTGTTTGCATAATATTCAGTGCAATATGAAGTACCTATGAACTGATAACTTACTATAATGTTTAATGTAACAAATAACTTTAATAAAATTCACCAACAATCAATAAATAATAATTCATACATTTAACTATCTCACATAACAGATATGAAATTATAAAACATACAATTTTACTAACCTTTAAATAATTTGTAGTTTTTATTAAATGTACAATATACCTGAATGAGTGTTGGGTACAAATATTACGCAATAATAACTCTAGACCAGCTTCCAAACCAACGACGCAATAACTCCAGTCACTTCTTCCCTTTGATTTATTGTTGAAATTAATTATTGACTTCAATAATTCCTGGTTATAATTATATCCGGCACGATCCAGGACCATGTATAATAGGAGTTTATGGAGGAGCTGCTTAATCCTTAATTAATTAACTTTTATAGTAAATGAAACTCGTCAGCCATTTTACCAATTTTATAATTATTAATTACATGCGCAACAAGAGAAAAATACATATTTTCGCGCCGACACATTTAAAAAGAGAACTCGCGCAAGATAATTCTTGCGTACAGCCAAAGTGTTAATATTTTTATTCTGCCGACTCCAACATTCCCCCGGGCGTTGAAAGCTCCACTTTCAACCAGAAGAAGTAGAAACAGGTAATGGACAATTCTATTGAATGATCGGCGAATAATCCCCGTAGAAGTCCTGATGCCCGCCACAGACGATGACATCGATTCCTGTATGTACACGTACAGCAGTGATTCTGCCCAGCCTTCATTTTAAAGACGGAAGGTCATCTTCCTTTACGACCAACAAGGAATCCAATCTTCAAGTTGTTCTTGTAAGAACTAATTATGCTCCATCTGCTCCAAAAATGTTGAAAGCGAAACAGATGAGAAGTAGAAAGATTCTTGTAGTCTGGCTGCGGCAAATAAATAAGAGCTGTTCTGATGAGGAAATGTCCCGGTGTTAATGGAGTGTAGTCGGCTTCATCTGAAGAGAGCGGCGACAGCGGTCTAGAGTTTAAGATAAGCTTCGATTTGAAGTTCTTCATACCTTAGTTAAATTACAATTGCCCAACACTCGTAGCAAATGATATTTGGTTGACTATGCTAGCCTTCCAAAGACCGCCAAAATATGGAGAATAAGCTGGTATGGGATAAATATTTATATTAATTGGCCATAGTTTAACTGATGGAGTCGGAGATAGTTTTAAGGATTTAATATAAATTGTTACAAGCACCAACGAATGAGGTTCTAATATCTGAGTTAACATCAATTGGCCTACCGTTACTTGATATAAATCTTCGTAGAGCCTGCAAATAACTATTGCTCGTCAAACCACCCACGAGCTCAAGATGTATAACCTTCGTGGTGAAACAGTCAAAGACAGCTATGCAAGCCCTAATAGTTCTACAACCCCGACCCTGACGACTAACAGTCGTAGCATGACCTGAATAATCCATACCTTAATATTTAAAACGAGGTCTCCTGGAAGAAGATGCTGCCTAGGCAAATTCCCCATCAACGGAGTTTAAATAGTTTTACTAGCCGCGTGCCTACTTCGTACACATTTAAGTAAATAACAATAATAAGTTGCCTTCGATAAATTTCAAAATTCAATATGAATGCTTAAAATGTCTGCGGATCGGCGTGCATTAACTTTATTGTAATCATAGTCAAAAAGCAAAGTTGTAAATTTATAAGTGGACTGTATTGAAATGGGATGCTTTTTGATAAAAGAAAATTCAGAATTATTCAATCGACCACCGATGCGCATAACAATTGTTCTTATCTTGTATAGAAACATTAAGTTTAAGGTATGCATTCTATTTGGGAATACTTAATTTATTTAAAAGTAATCTATACTTTGAAAAGCACTTGTCTTAACATTTAGACTAAGTAATAAATTTAATGCAATGTTCAATTCATCATGAGTAAGATAATTATTTTATTACATTTATTTTATGGTTGCTTTCTGCTAAACTTAATAAATCGTACGTGACGTACAAAAAGCAACATAACGAATTAAACATAAAATGATAGAAATAAATCAAATCAATAAAATAAAAATTAAAGTTTGATTTTAGCGTTAACAATATTTAAAGAATTATGAGATGGGTGAACAACTATGAGTTTGTTCATCCTCGTCTATACTAACGTTTGAATGAGTTAATCTTAATTAAGTTCAAACAATAATATGACATGTAACTATCGAACTACCTCATAATTATGAGCTAGCTACTCCGACGTGAAGTCGTAGAGCATATTTTTGATAAAAGGCTTGGCCTTTCGTCTACGCTTTATGGACGAAAAACTAGAATGAATATTATTTGATAGCAATGTATAAGAATTGCTTGAAATAGGGCCAGATATTATCCACCCTAACTTTGTTTCACACAACAATGGTGAGCCTTTACCTAGTTTTAATTTCTGTGACCCTAACAAATACCAAAAGAGATCGGCACCTATTAACACATCGATGTCACTAGGTTTATAAAACGTAGGGTCCGCTAGGCAAATATCAGACGGAATATTGAGATGAGAAAGGTTTATTTCTTGATTGGGCACCTTAGTAACTGACGGTAAAACTAAACAATGCAGTTCAGTAGAAAAGCTATCATCGAGCGACTTCATACCGACCCTACAAGTTTTACCTACGTGTGAAACCACGTTATTTACACCCAAAATAGACGTATCTATCTGACTGGTAGCTAAATTTAATAGGCTACACATACGTTCAGTAATAATAGACGATGTACTACCGCTATCAAGTACGGCGCGAACGATTTGTTCGCGATTATTATGATCGTACAATTTAATTAAAGCGGTTGACAATAACACATCATCTTGATTTCTGGTACATGAAGGTGAAGCTTTCGCTGATAATGCAACATTACTAGATTTTTGACTAGTAGGTAAAGGTGAAGTTGACAAAACTTCATGACCAGAATTAGTTTCACGCTGCAAATTACCTGAAGGTTTAAATCGTTTATACGAATCTACATGAATAAGCGTATTATGCCTACGCTTACAAACCTTACAGCCAGGCTTTTTATTACACTTATTGGCAAAATGACCTGTTTGAAAACAGTTATAACATATTTTATATGCAAGCAGTGACTTTAATCGAGAATCATTACTTAATGCAAGGAACTGTGGACAACTCATTAATTTATGATCACCGTTACATTTTAAACAAGTTTTAGGGGGTGAATCTGAACTGTGCATTGAAATCATTGTTTTATATTTAGGATTAGGTTTATTTATCGCGGAAACGTCTTTATTACGGGAAGATTCCAACGCCTCGATTAAATCCGAATGATTGCGCATAAATTGCATAAAAATCTCGAATGTAATTGAGGTGTCAGTGTCTAATCTACCTTTAAATTCTTCCCACGCGCGATACGACCTCTGATCTAATTTATTAGTAATAATATAGATTAATAGAGTGTCCCAGTGCTTTACTGGTTCCCCTAATGATTCCAATGCTCGCAGGTTCTTATTTATATTATCAATTAAATGTTTTAATGTAACAGAAGACTCCCTTGTAACCGCATCAATTTGGAATAAAGCAGATACGTGATTCTGTATAAGTAATCGCTTATTATCGTACCTGTCGCATAAAAGTTTCCAGGCTACGGCATAGTTACTGGCGGAGAACTCGATTGATTGAATCACCACAGCAGCAGCTCCTTCCAGGCATGATCGCAAATAATGGAACTTATTAATGTCATCAATTTCGTCATTAGAGTGAATAAGGCTTACGAAGCTGTCTCGAAACTCAAGATAATTATGGTACAAACCACTAAATTTAGGTAAATTAATTGTAGGCAATTTAACGAGCCGATGGTTACTTACATTTGTACCTTTGTCGCTGTTGATGGACTTACAGGCACAGTTAAACTCACTAACTAACTTCTGTGCCCGAGCTACAGATTTGTAATAGTTAGATTCAAATTCGGTGCGATCGGAATGATGTCCATCCATGTTATCAGTTGAACATTCTAAAAGTAATTGTACCTCATCATATTGGTTGTAAACCGACTCCATCGCACTGATCCGTAACTGCAATTCCATTACATCTTGATCGTCTAATGTCTTGTCACTAAGTGAATCTAAATAATTCTTAAATGAAGTCAAACGGCCCTTGAAACTTGCGCGTTTCTTAATTAATGCTTTTTCTTGGTCGGCCATTTGGAAGACAAGCGTAGACAACCTATAATAGATAACAAATATAAGGTTAAAATAGAATTATAACATGTATCGGAAGTTCTTAACACGATGAAAACAGTGTATCATTAAAAGGAAAGGGTTAACACACCATGAAATTAATATTAAATTTAATTACTTACTACAATGAATTTTATTTCACTTTAGAACAAATTCAATGCCTTTTAAATAACAATTTTTACTTTACTTTACGGGACAAATAATTTTATATAAAGTTATTGGTTACTTAATATTCAGTGCAGTATGAAGTAAGATATAAAATATCTATATCCTTTGAGGTACAATAACAAATAACCCTACTAAATTTTACCCACAATCAACACACGCTAAGCTCATACATTTAAACTGTATTAACACTAACCAGTATGAAGTTATAAAACATACAGATTTACTAACCTTTAAACAATTTGTAACCTTTAATTAAATGTACAATATACCTGAATGAGTGTTGGGTACAAATATTACAAAAAATAACTCCTAGACCAGCTTCCAAACCAACGACGCAATAAGTCCAGTCACCTCTTTCCTTTGTTTTATTGTTGAAATTAATTGATTGCAATAATTCCTGGTTAATTAATAATATCCGGCTACGATCCAGGACCATGTATAAGATGAGGAGATGTAAAGATGCTAAATCCTTGATTAGTTTAAATTTATGTAATGAAACTCGTCAGCCATCTTAATAATACCTTTAATTCGATTAATACATGCATGACCAGCGAAAAAGTGACATCTCCAGATACCGACATATTAAAAAAAAAACTCGCGCAAGATAATTCTTGCGTACAGCCAAAATGTAAAATCATTTGTTCTGCCGACTCGAACATTCCCCCGGGCGTTGAAAGCTCCACTTTCAACCAGAAGAAGTAGAAACAGGTAACGGACAAATTCTGTTGAATGATCGACGAATAATCCCAGTAGAAGTCCTGATGTCCGCCACACGAGCAATGCCATCGGTTCCGGGATGAATAGCGGTAATTCGGCCTAGCCTCCATTTTAAAGGTGGAAGATCATCTTCCTTAACGACCACTAATGAATCTAGTTTTAAGTCGTCCGTGCAAGAACGCCATTTGACTCTTTGCTGCAATTCTGCAACATACTCTTTGCTCCATCTGCTCCAAAAATGTTGACGCAGTTGCTCTATGCGTTGATAACGAGATAGATGAGAGATAGAAAGATTCTTGTAGTCTGGCTGTGGCAACGAAGTAAGAGCTCTTCCGATCAGGAAATGTCCCGGTGTTAATGGAGTGTAGTCGGCTGGATCTGAAGAGAGCGGTGACAGCGGTCTAGAGTTCAAGATGGCTTCAATTTGCGTCAGTGTGGTGTAAAGTTCTTCGTACGTTAAATGACAATTGCCCAACACTCGTTGCAAATGATATTTGGTTGACTTTACGCCAGCCTCCCAAAGACCGCCAAAATGTGGAGAATAAGCTGGTATAAAATGAAATTTTATACTTTCATTGGCCATAGTTTCACTGATGGAGTCGGAGTTAGTTTTAAGGAACTTAGATAAATCGTTATAAGCACCAACGAATGAGGTTCCATTATCAGAGTAAACATCACTTGGTTTACCTCTACGTGATATAAATCTTCGTAGAGCCAACAAATAACTATTGCTCGTCATATCACCCACGAGCTCAAGATGGATAGCCTTCGTGGTGAAACAAACGAAGACAGCTATGTAAGCCTTAACAGTTCTACAACCCCGACCCTGACGACTAACAGTCATAATAGGACCAGCGTAATCCACACCCACATATTCAAAAGCATAGCCGCCTGGAAGAAGACGATGCCTAGGTAAATTTCGCATTAATGGAGTTACAATTTTACCAGCCGTGCGCCTACATTTTACGCATTTATAATAAGTTGCCTTCGCTAAATTTCGACCTCCCATAGGCCAATACGATTCCCGAATAGATGCTAATAACATCTGCGGACCGGCGTGCATTAGTCTTTTGTGTTCATGTTCAAAAAGCAGTTTTGTAAATTTATGAGTGGACTGTAGTAAGATAGGATGCTTTTTGTTAAAAGAAAATTCCGAGTTATCCAATCGACCACCGACGCGCATAACATTATTCTCATCTATAAAAATATTAAATTTAAGTAATGCGCTCTTTTTGGGAATACTCAATTTATTTATAAGAAATCTATATTCCGGAAAAGATTCGTCTTGACATTTAGATAATAATAAATTCGATGCAGTGTTTAATTCTTCATTCGAAAGAAATTTATTTGGTGTAGGTTGCTTTTTTAAAAGCTTAATAAAACGTAATACGTATGCAACACAACGAATTAGACGTAAAAAATTAGAAAATCGATTGAAATCAATAAAACTTAAAGTTGTATTTGGAGGATCAATAATATTTAAAGTAATATCAGGTCGTGTCTCAGGCAATGGCTCCGTACATATGGGGTTGCGAGGCCATTTCGATGAGTCGTTCTTTAAGAATTCTGGACCAGACCACCATAAATCTGAGTTTTGTAAGACACTAATATCCGTACCACGGGATATTAGATCGGCTGGGTTGAAATGGGTAGGGACATGTCTCCAAGTACAGTTTCCCGCCCTTTCTAAGACTTCAGCAACTCGGTTGCGTACGAAAGGTTGAAGTTTCGAAGGCATCATTTGAAGCCATCCCAAAACGATAGTAGAGTCTGTCCAAAAATAAGTCTCATTAACTCTCAGTCTTAAAGAATTAATAACCTTCTCATGGAGCCGAACTGCTACCACCACACCGCACAACTCCAGTCTTGGTATTGTCGTGGGTTTTATTGATGCAACTCGACTCTTCGCCGCTAACAAGCGGACCATGACCTCTCCATTGTTATTAACGCTACGAACATATACGCATGCACCATATGCTCTCTCAGAGGCGTCTGAAAAAACATGCAAATCTACATTATTATAAAAGTTACAAACAATTACTCTATCAATCTGTATGTCATTTAAAATAGGTAGCGTTTTAAGGATATCACACCAGCATTTTTGAATGTCATCAGGTAATGGGTTATCCCACGATAATTTATCTAACCATAATTTTTGCAGTATCATTTTCATTTTAATCACATAAGGAGCTAGCAGCCCTAGAGGGTCGAAAATTTGTGCAATAACGGATAATAATTTACGTTTTGTATTACAATTATTGGTGTTTGGGATGACACTGCTAATTGGAAAGCAAAGTTGGTCAGAATTTTCATGCCAACCTAAACCTAAGAGCTTGCTGGGCTCCTGAGATCCAATATTTAAGTCAAGTAAAGTTTTGGAGGGTTCTGATACTAACTGAGGCACATTAGACCTCCATTTTCTTAATGTCATACCTGCTGAAGCCAACTCACTTGTTACATCATTGCGTATGGCTTTTATTTCATTAATGTCATCACAACCTGTTAGCAAATCATCAACGTAGAAGTCATGAATTATAATTTCACCGATTTTTTCATTTTTACTTTCTACACCTATCTGTTTGAGACATCTGGTTGCAAGGTAAGGGGCGCTTGCAGTACCATAAGTAACGGTGTTTAACTGAAATATCTTAATTGGTTCGTTCGCATTCTCACGCCAGAGTATGCTTTGCAAATATCTATCAGACGGGTGTACGACTATTTGACGATACATCTTTTCCACATCTGCAGATAAGATGTATTTATGTTGTCTGAATCTAAGGAGAATTGAAAATAGATCATCTTGAATGGTAGGACCTACCATTTGTAAATCGTTGAACGAAACACCAGACGTAGAAGGAGAACTAGCATTATACACCACACGAAGTTTGGTCGTAGTGCTGCTCTCACGCAATACACCATGATGCGGAATATAATACGCGTTTTGGTTGAAATCGCCTTCTTTAAATTCAGACATATGCCCTAAAGTCTGATACTCCGACATGAAATCGTAGTACATCTTTCCAAAATCAGGTTTAGCCTTCAGTCTACGTTCAAGAGATAAAAGACATTGCGAAGCTCGTTTAAAGGAACAACCAAGAATGTCAGGGTTTTGCTTCAATGGAATACGGACGCAAAAACGACCATTATCGAGGCGTTTAGTATTTTGACAGAAATGATCTTCACACGCCTTTTCTTCTTGTGAGTATGAAGGTAAGTTAGTATTGATCTCCTCTAACTGCCAAAACCGTGTTAATTCATTGCGTATATTATCTGTATTGTTATCAATATTATTAGTGCAAAGAACCTTATCAGAATGATTAATATTATTTGATAGCAATGTATGAGAATAGCTTGAGATAGGGCCAGATATTATCCACCCTAGCTTTGTTTCACACAACAATGGTGAGCCTTTTCCTAGTTTTAATTTTTGTGACCCTAACAAATCCCAAAAGAGATCGGCGCCTAGTAACACATCGATGTCACTAGGTTTATAAAACGTAGGGTCCGCTAGGCAGACATCAGACGGAATATTAAGATGAGATAGGTTTATTTCATGACTGGGCACGCTAGTAATTGATGGTAAAACTAAACAATGCAGTTCAGTAGTAAAGCTATCATCGAGCGACTTAATACCAACCCTACAAGTTTTACCTACGTGTGAAACCACGTTATTTACACCCAAAATAGACCTATCTATCTGACTGGTAGCTAAATTTAAAAGGCTACACATACGTTCAGTAATAATAGACGATGTACTACCGCTATCGAGTACGGCGCGAACGATTTGTTCGCGATTATTGTGATCGTACAATTTAATCAAAGCGGTGGACAATAACACATCGTCTTGATTTCCAGTACATGAAGTTACAGCTTTCGCTGATAACGCAACATTACTAGAATTTTGTCTAGTAGGTAAAGATGAAGTTGACATGACTTCGTGACTAGAATTATTTTCATGCTGCTGCAAATTACCTGAAGGCTTAACTCGGTTATACGAATCTACATGAATAAGCGTATTATGCTTACGCTTACAAACCTTACAGCCAGGCTTTTTACAGTTATTAGCAAAATGGCCTGTTTGAAAACAGTTATAACATATTTTATATGTAAGCAGTAACTTTAATCGAGAATCATTACTTAATGCAAGGAACTGTGGACAACTCATTAATTTATGATCACCTTTACATTTTAAACAGGTTTTGAGTGAATCTGAACTGTGCATTGAAATCATTGTTTTTAATTTAGAAGTAGGTTTATTTATCGTGGAAACGTCTTTATTACGGGAAGATTCTAACGTCTCGATTAAATCCGAGTGATTGCGCATAAATTGCATGAAAATCTCGAAAGTGATTGAGGTGTTAATGTCTAATCTACCTTTGAATTCTTCCCAAGCGCGATACGTTTTTTGATCCAATT
>DWIY01001325.1:0-10318 GCA_018248615.1 Erynnis brizo brizo
GACCAAGGATCTATTAATCATGCCGGTTGATATCCTTTTGTCCTGGAAACTGCTCGAAGGTTTTAGAGCTGAACGGGGATGACAGTTACAGGGTATTGAAATAATCCTAGATATAGAGAAAAATCGATTTTCGAGGATGATAATGATAATGAAATGATCCTAGATATAGCGAAACGAGTTCCTCCTTTCCATGCAAAGGATACGTTTAATAACATTGTAGTAGGAAACGATCAAGCAAGCTATATGATATTTATGTTAGTTGAGCCCATGGACAATCATATCCCACAAACTAAATCAAATGAAATAAAAATTGCCGACCGTAAATTACAATTAACCCAAACACACATCTCGCTAATTTCCCGGGTGAAATTGAAATTAGAGTGGAATACATAAAAAAACAAATACATCAAAATATACTACAGATTTGTGGTCTTTTTTTATTTCATGGGCATTACAATCTAACACCAATTAAATATCAATTGGAATCTGTTCATGATGTTGGCCACATGGTGTGTTATTTACCGTCAGTGTATATTAATTAGTCTACATCTTTATATTTAATCAGGACAAACGATCAACATTTTCTGAATCTTAGAAGTATTCTTTAAATTTTCGATCGCCTCAGTTGTCGTCGTAAAGCTTCGGAATTTATTGAATGTAACATCGCCGTCATACGAAATTGGGCCACAGAGCCCTTGACACGGGAATCTAATGGATTAGTTATTTTTTCGTGTTGATGTCAACAGGCTAATTCAAGGCGATAAACAACTTTATGAAATGTAATAACACGTGATGGTAATGTCGTGAGAAGTGCTCATAAAGTTGCTTTATTACAAACTATTTAAACGACTTTCTGTGTAATTGTATCTTCTCAACTTACTTCAAAATTAGCATGAAAATCCCAAATTTTCACAAACACATCACTCACACGATCACACGACACTAATTCGAAAGCATTTCACAAATCACAACGCAACACAAGACGTAAAAACCAAATAAAACAAAAAAACGCACGTTGTTGCTTTCACAATCACAACACATCTCACAAATTGGCGGTAATTGAGATAATTCACAATTATTTTAAAAAAGACGACATACGCTTATCGATAACGATAGCGATGATCGAGCGAACGCATGTCTCGATCGTACGCGGCGGGCCGACTGGCCGCCTAATTTCTTAGCATACACCAAGGCGCTTTAAAAACGTTTAGTTTCGTCTGGAGTACACTCGTGGCCGTGATACGCCATGTGCTGCGAACAATACATCACGAGATAATCGTATCGACGATTTTAGTTCTTCTTAATATGACTTGACTTGATAAGTATTGACCTGTTTAGAATTGATAGGGTTTTGGTTTATAACATGCCTCAATCTTAGTTTATTTTACTGTTGTAGTAGTGGTAATCGTATCGTCGATTTTGGTCTTCTTAATAATGCTGACTCGACTGGAAAGAAATTACTTTTTTTTAGAATTGATAGGTTAATTACATTTCTCAATCTTTGGCTTATATTGTAGTATAGTAGCACTAACCCGAAACTCATAGGTTTGATTCCCACACCAAATATTTGTGTGGTGAGTACGAACGTTTGTCCGTGTCTGGGTGGTGAATTATGTTTATAGAAATATAACTTTAGTGTTGATCTACTCTTTATCACCAGACTTCATCTGATTTAATTCTATGTGAGTTTATTAAATTATAACCATATTTAAACCAATTATTCACAGATCAAGAAATCAATAAAACTTGTTTTAAACAAAACTGATCAGCTATTGATTTCGCGTTAACCTCATTTCAAAATATCAGTTATTTCACCGACAGGGATCATTAAGTAAGTAAAGAAAAACATTATCAACAACAAAAAACCTATAACAGAAAAGAATCGTTCCAAAGAAAGCCTTCGAAAGCCTCCACACCCTCTACACGGTTTCCAAGACAATACAACGGCTAGAGACGAGAGTGCGACAATTAACTCAGTTGGCAAAAGTGGCAAAACCGCGTCATCAACGGAGCTTAGAGCGCGATACGTCACACTGCCAGTGGAACTGCACTTGGCACATTTCGAGGCACATCATAACTTGCTATGTCTTTTAGGTTTTCTTTGTAGTACGTAAACTTTCTATTAAATAGAGTTATTATTTAAATAGGAGTGCGGTGATTAACTCATTTGGCAAAAGTGGCAAAACCGTGTCATCAACGGAGCTTAAAGCGCGATACGTCACACTGCTAGTAGACCCGCATTTGGCATATTTAGAAACATTTGCAACCTACTGTAAATTCGACTGTGAACAAATTGCTAAAGCGCCTGACTGGGTTTCTTCTGTCCGGTGAGCAGGGCTGTCAATTTTCACACCCTATCAATAATCTTACGTGAAGCGAAAATGTGGGTACAATTTACAGCTCAATTTAATTTACAGGTCTTATAATGTGTTTCTGCCTTTTCTGTTTCGGACCATATGGCGCAAGTAACAATCTGACAACAAGTTGATTATTCATATTCTCACAACGTTTTTTATCATTATGACAACGCTAATTGATAGTGTTTATGCGTATAAAGCTTCCGTTGACGTGTTTTGTATTGAAGGGCATAATATGTTAAAAATTGTTAATAATATGTAAAACTTTGTTGGTACTTGAAAAATATTTCTTAATTACTGAACGTGAAAATTTATTTTAGTTAAAAGAAACACGTCGAAATTCTCGAAGTTGTTAATGATGTTCTCGCAAGCAGTTGAACGGATTTTAACTATAAAATACATACCTTTCTTATTCTTTCTGGTCAAATTGATAGTCCACCAGGACAAAATCGCGCGCAAAAAATCGTTTATTAAATATCAATGCACTTTTATGTCAATTTTATAAACTGTCTATATATTGTCTATACACAGAAAATTTCAACCCGTTTTTCTGATACTGCTAGATACTAGCTTCAGCCCGCGACTTCGTCAACTTGGACCTAAGAACCCTAAGCCAAGATTAAGAAAGAGAGACAAAATAATTATTTGTTCATCATACTGCAGCATATATCAATGCAGTTTTATGACAATTTTAATAGATACACTGTTCCAGAATCTAGGAAACTGCAAGTGTTTTCAAAAAAACTATGTACCTACGTACCTACTGTTCGGAGAACAAGTGCAGCCGGGCGCGGCGCGGGCGTGCAGCCTCCATGCGCTGCGCGCGTGG
The DNA here is from genome assembly GCA_018248615.1 of Erynnis brizo brizo. Lineage (NCBI taxonomy): Eukaryota > Metazoa > Arthropoda > Insecta > Lepidoptera > Hesperiidae > Erynnis > Erynnis brizo. Next base: position 3,187 of record DWIY01001325.1, read on the forward strand.
TCGTGGCCGCCTAGATTTTTATTTTATTTTTTACTTATATTGATGTTGTTTTGTTATTTTTCACTCCTTCTTCTATATTTTTCAATGTTACTAAGAGATTCAATGATTTAATGTTTTCAATGTTCTAAGATATTATTAATAAAGTTTATTCTAAGTTTTATTATGTACTAAGTTCAAAGTTGTTTATTTCAAAGAAGAATTTACTTATTGTACTATGTTCAAGCTATAATTATATTTGTTGAAGAACATAACGAAGTCTTACTGTAAAACCGTACACCTACTTTTTGCAATGATAATTCATCAAAATCAACAAACACGTAACATTCCGTGACAGTGTTAAACTAATGCCCTTTTAATAACCGACGGCTGACGTCGCGTGTCGGTCGCAGCAACAGGTCACAGGTGTGTCGTTAGATTAATTTTCAGGCCCTAAGACACGTTCGATTAACCTAATTAGTTGTACATTTACAATTTAATAAGGATTAACACTCATTTCGAAGTTTGCGTTAAAAACACGAGCAGTAGGTACCTATTTAGTTTAGTTTTGAAAATGAGACATAATACTATTTTTTTAATGTTGGTTTAGCACATTTTTGAAGGACTTTTATTTTCCATTTCTGAAATTCTAATTAATATAATTCTAGTGTGGGCTTGACTTTGAAGTTTTATTTTTGTCTATAAGTCTTGATACTATTATTTTAAACATGTCACTATAGTAGATACTAAAATTTGCGACCGCGGAATTCACGGTATGGCGACCAGGATAAAGCGGTTCCGATAAATATTTCCTTCCTCTAAAGTGATTACATGGTTATAATGCCTAAATGACGAAAACCCACTGGTATAATTTTGATATTATTACACGTGACCTGGCAGACAGTTGTTGATATTGAATCAAAGTTGAGATTTTGATTTATAAACATTGTAGCTCACCCGCAGAGATTCCCCTAACGTGTAGCAACAAGTTCTGCGTGTTTCGTGTTTTTGTTGGGAAGGTGTGGTAGCCGGACATACTTTCCACGGGTGATACTCAGTCTGCAATGACGAATTACCATCAGGAGATCTGAATTCCCGTTTACTGCTGTTAAAATGACCTGTTAAAGTGAACTGAGGTCTACACCCTTCTCAGTGTGCGACCAGACCCAACACTGGTCACTACAGATAGTACGGAATCATGAGATAAAAATTAATAAAAAAGAAGGAAGAAAATAGACAAACAACTCACCGAAACTTTGCTGTACTCGAGGTGGTGCGCTAGATGCAGCGGTGCACAGCTGGAGGCAGCGCTGGAGACGCTGAGCGCGTCGCCCTCGCTGGTGCCCTCCGCCTCGTCCCAGCGCCGCCGCCCCGACCCGCTGCGAACACCCCCGCCCACCGAACCCCGCTCAAGCGAAGCACCAAGCGACACATCCGCATCGGCCCCCGGAACACTCTCATCCCCGCACTCGGACGACGACTCCGAACCGGAACCCTCGACGCTGATCCCACTCTCGAACTTCGAACTCTCGCATTTGACCGACGTGTTCGAGTTCGAGTTCGGAGTGTCGCTGTCTTCCACGCCCTCCTCTATCGCGGCAACGATCTCCTCAGATTTCCTTTTACCGAATCTGAAGGAGTCGCTGTGGACCCAAGGCCGTTTCGACCTGCTTACGTCCGATTTTATCGTCTCTGCGTCCGAGGAGTCTTCGTCCGAGTGCAAGGTGTCGTCGGAGTTCTCCGAGGACTCCTCTATGCACGACTTAAACGACATCTCTGAGGCGATTGTAACGTTCGAATAACACGATTTCAATGACCAGTGACCCGAGTGTTCCGAGGAGCTCGATTTCCGTAGCGCTATATGCGAATCAGAAGCACAAGATTGGTTAGCGTCAGTCGATGCCGAACTGTTTAATGATATTACTTCGGAAATATCCTTAATAGAATATGGTCGTGCGGTTGAGGACATGGTAGAATGTTGCGACATTGATACATAAGTGTCGGTTGTAATATCGTTAGATCTATCGTTACCGCGCAGATCTTTATTGCTGACTATATTTACGACGGCGTATGGCTCTTCCAAATTGGATGGAACTGATTTATTTTTGCTTAAACCCATTTTAGGTGTTGTCGAAGAAGGCGAAAATATATCCAGTGTTATATCTGGTGTTGATATGCTTCTCTTTACAACGGAGAATTTGACAACCAAATTGTTGGACAGCTCGCGTTTATTCGCATGTAACGCACAAATTCCTGAATCACAGAAGCAACGGAATGAAGAAGAAACCATTTCGATTTCGTCCTTTAGTGCATTGATGTCGATTGTTACTTTCTCTTCTGTTTCTTCAGGATGTATATTAAGTAGATCCTCAGCACTCTTATGATGTTTAGGTGGAGTAGGCTTGCAAAAACAAATAGCGGTTTCAAAATAACTATCTCTCGTATTGTTCGGTATTTTGGAAAATGGCGGAACATCTCTATACAGTGTGTCTCTATTGAATATATAAATAAATTCTTGTACAGTTGGCGCTTTGTAAATACAATGGCCAGTACCTCTTATATGATAGTTTGCTAGAGTATCTTTTGACACAGAATCGTTCCACATTGGTAGGTCTTTAATATTATACTTTTTGTCAACTTCAATGTTTGTAAAAGTTTTATGCCTAAAAAGAACCTTTCTTTTTACAGGGCTCTCAGGTTTTTTGGAGGGCAGAGTACCAGTCATAGACAGATACATGGATTTAGTATCAACATCATCACTACAATCAACATTCTCAATAGCGCTTACTTCAGTCATGTCAGAATCATTCGATGCTGTTCTATGAATGCTAGATTTGCTCGTACCAGCAGACACGGCAGGCTTTCTGCTATGTCGAAAGGATCTTGATTTTTCTGAGAGCAAAATGTCTTCTAAATTAGTTTCATCTTGCATTGAATCAGAAGACAGTGTTGATGTTCTGCTTACACTTGGTGACGAGTTCAAAGATTTAATATATGGAGATTGAACAGTTATTTTTGGCGGAGTAGGACATCGTTTATCCCGCTTTATGGAAATATTTTCATATGTGGCACTCTTTTCCTCTTCGTTACTCGTGTGTCTTACGGGTATATGAGTCCTTTGTGCTGGAGTAGGGCGTCTATTACGACTGTCTATAATAACATTTTCATACAAAGAATTGGTTGTTTCTGTTTGAAGTACGGTTACGTTAGATCTTGGTGGGGGTCTCGGAATGTTATGTGAACGTTCTGATTTCAGTTCTGACTCAACTATTGAATGTGATACAAACTCATATGATTCGTAGCACTCGTTTACTAAGTTATCTGAATTTAGGGACATATTCGAGGACACCGACGTGCGGTGATCTTTTTTGCGCGGTTCAAAAATAGTGAATTTCGAATCAAGATTCACAGCTTCCACAGGTTTGGTTACATCAACCTTCTTAATATCACAGTCTAAATCATTTATTTCTATCGATTCAGCAATAGACTCACGCGAATCGCTAAGTTCATTATTCTCAGATATGTTGGGTAGTGATGTTTTAAAGCCAGGGCAGCTTCTATTACTTCTGTTCACAGCAGAATCTCTGTTTAACGTACCTAATCTGTCTAACGATATAGTATCAAATTCATCATTGCATACTATTTCACCAGATTCCTCCTTCTTCGACAACATTTTGAAAAATTTACTATTACCGATTAGCAACGTATTGGTGCTACTTTTATGGTCGTTTAATTTCGAACTAACATCGACATTTGATTCTAATCCGGAGCTGTTAGATATATTAGGAGCAGAATTAAATTTAGCTTTGAGGCCCAAGCACTTAGAGGCAAGCTTTTTAACAAAACTTTGAGAAGGGTTTTTAGTTAGTACAGACGAGGAAGGAGACATAAAGCTTTCATTTTTGTTAGTATTTTTCTGGGTCTCTGGGGCTTTCCTGTAAAACACATAAAGCAACAAAAATAAAGTAACTTGCAAAAAAATAATACATAATACGTAAATAATAAACATGTTAGTAAATACTTAAATTCTACCGCCACCTAAGTGCATCATATTTTTTTTACTTCAATAATTAAGCTCTTTTATTAACCTACATTGCATTCCAATCAGAAAATAGTTGTGAAAATTGTCTTGCTTTCTTTCTCAGAATAGTTCTCAATTTTGAATCGCTTTCGACATTTTTGGTCTCTTGTTCACTGTTACTAGTATTAAATGCAGTATGTGTCATATTGCTATCAGATATGGAATTGTTACATGTTTCCGTTTGATTTACAAAGTTTTCACAGCTATAATATACGTCAGATGAACCGAGTTCATTCTTAAGATCTTCGTGACAAAAACATGGGAATTTTTCCGGCTTACTTTTATTTCTGAGAAATGGAAAAGTATGCGTGTATACACACTTCGGATCTATTTCATACAAGTACTCGCTATCCTTTACCATAAAGGCACAACCTGGATCTCCTCTATAATGATAACCACTTACTCTTTTCTGCGCAAAGTGCTCGTTATGTGAAACGTTGGTATTCTGAGGCTTTCTATCATCCCCTACATATTCATAATCAACCTTAACAGTAAATCTTTTGTCATTTCCTAAATCATTTTTGCTCATAGAACAATACAATTCATTTGATGTTGGTATTTTCTCTAAATTTAAAGTACTCGATGTCGTGTTTGGCACAGTGTAATAAATATTTGCGTCGGATGTATTACTATTAAATACTATAGGCCTAGAATAATCTTGTTCAAAGCCGACTTCATTACCCTCAGGATTGCTATGTTCATCGTCTATATTGAAATGATCTGGTAATGGTTGCAAGACTTGATTTTGTGAATCAACAGATTTATCGGTTACGTTTATTTTTTTGGTAATTAACCTTCGATAATTCGGTAGATTTTCATACAACCCATTGTTATCTGAGGTACATAATATGTGTGGGTGGTTCTTTAGTTCCCACAGTACTTGAGTATTAAATTTAACCGAAGTTGCATTAGACACTGTATTGTTTGTTCTCTGATTAGTAAAAATAGCTGAGTGGTTAGCAGGGCTAGGCGACATTGTTGCAAAAGCACTTATATTCGTAGAAGACCTGCAAAGTTTTAATGACATAATATGTTTATTGGCTAAAGAAGTTTACCATGAAGGACAATATTTTATGTTCCTAATAAACGGAGTAAATTTTAATACAACAGATGACGACGGCGTTATTTTCATTCCTATACAATTGCTTATTTTATCGTAACCGGTCCTTTTCCCGGCATCAAAGGATACGACAATCTTTTTAGCGTGTCGTACAACTTGTATACCTGACCGTTTCTAGACAAAGTCAAAGGTACGGAAGATTTTAATGAGGTTCTCGCATTGACAGTTTTTGTTTTGCATCTTCCCTATTAAGCAAAGAGACGTGGATTTATCTCTCCATGAAATACCATATTTTTGTTGAAAAATGTTTTGTGGAACATGGACTGCCCAATTTACTTTTGAAAATAAATAATGTAAAAAATGTTAAACTTAAAAACAGATCTGATAAATTTCTTATGAAATATTACAAAATATCCTATCCCTATTCTGAATAAGAACCAGTTCAGTACTTTAAGTGGTTATTAGCCCATCAATCAATATTTCCCCTACATTTATAACAAAGTGGGAAAACAATAAAAGAAATGATACACGATTCAATAAAGATAATCGTACTAGTCATAGCTAGCGTTGCATACTTATTTTTGACATAAATATAAATTCAAATGATATTTTAAAAGATAAAGAGATATAAAATCCACAGATGCTCATTACCGTCAACCTCGATTCGGAGGCCACAAAAAGAGCGTAGGTACGCAAGACAGCAATCAACAGTTCAAAGGTGGTGTCACGCCGTGTGTCATAATTGAGACGGCGCTCTCCAATTAAAACCGAATGTTTAGATGTTCCTCTGAAGAGCATCTTTGAGTAATTACAGGGCAGAGATTCCTTTACATCCCCTTGGATGCACGGACCGTTGGATGCCGCGAACCATCTAGTTATCCGAGACACGAGGACGCTTTAATATCTCAAAGGCGCTTCCCGTCCACCGTTTAACGCGTATTTAAATGCGATATCTCGCCGCATGCAGTGTTATTGAGTTAAAAAGCGAACGAAAACGGAAACTAAATGAACAAAAATAATAAACACCCCTCCACCGTTTATAGCAAAGCGTTTCACTGACAGTCGATCGTACAGATTTTAATACACATGTGTATGTATACAATTTAATAAATTAAAATCTTTTTTTATTTTGTGAGTTAGTATTTAGTTTTCTTACTTATTAAATGGAAGCACACATAGTTAAATTCGCATTGCTACCGAGCAGTTCTTATCGATTCGATAATTATGTGTGTCTCCAAAACTTATCTTACGAGTAGATCATCAATCTTACTTAGGTACTGAGCCATACACATCATTTTGCAATGTTTCCATATACAATAAGGTCGATCTCATTATGTCTTTTAAATAATTTCAAATTAACTTCGAACCACTAAAATATTTAAATATTCCTTAAAACATATATTGCTCAGAAAAAAATTGCAATATTATGTTATAGCCATATTATTATGCGCTTTGGGATCTATATCGTCATGCCAAGAAAAATGATTTTTGTATTTGGTGCATTTTGCACTGACAACATGTGAACATCAACAAAATATAGCGAGATCGTGGGATCGATTTCGATTTTCTTTTTCTTAACACAACAGTATAAATATTCAAATTCATGTGTTGTAACCGTAAGATCATTTCATTGACATACTTAGTATAATAGTTAAACTATCAAGTGTTTTTTAGATACTGAAAACCTACAGTCTGTAACCCATTAATAGTCTCATTATGAGCGGAGACCCACAACAGGGCCCGACCCTGTCTGTCTCACAGGGTAATGTATTGTATGGATGTGAGCCGTAGTCCACCACGCGGGCCTAATGCGGACTGGTGGACATCACATGTTCTTCTTTTGTGAACTCTCAAGCATGCAGGTTTCCTTCACCGTAACAGCAGGTGATATTTAATTATAAAAACCTACTGATCATTTGAAAGACAGTAACTTTCCACAACAAAAAAATACGTGTGTCACTCGGGGACTGCCGCGGTAAAGCTATTGCATAGCATTTTTTATCAACTTATGCAAT
>DWIY01001326.1:0-10318 GCA_018248615.1 Erynnis brizo brizo
ATCACCCAATTTCATTGGGCAATCTCAAATCGGGCGATACCGACCACCCAATGACCTTGAATTTCATATTTCCGTCCAGACGACCCGATTCGATTGTCAATCTAGTCAAATTGGGCGAAAAATTGTGTCGTCTGGAAGGGGCTTAAGTCGTAACGCAAATCCCTTGCTTCCCACAAGTTTAAGAGCCAGTAGTATCCTACCCTCCAGTAGTATCCCCACTACTAATCAAGGCTATAAATCGCGAAGTTCGGGTAAGCCTTCTCCGTCGTGTTCCAGAACATTGACTCCGACAAATTACGGTCCGATACGGGAGGTCATTGTAATTGTTGCCTAAGTGCCCCATTAAAGGCCATTAACCCCGTGCAACAAAAAACACCATAAATTAACGGGCCGCCGCTCTATGTCTTCCAACCCCCATTGATTTGGGCTGGTTGTGTGGTCACGCTCTTACCGTATTAGTAGCCTTGTTAGAGGTGCAGTTTGTATTTGCAAAGTCTGAAAAACAGACTAAAAACGGGTAAAAAATATCGCCTATAAAAATGAAGCACGCGTTCATTAATAGTTTTAGATGCCATGCAGTTTCTATAAGTATGGGGGAAATGGCATGAAGGAGCCAAGTTTTGATAGAGCCACTTGCATTATTTCTGTAGTTTAGGAACGAATTTAGTTGGAAATTTTTATTTTATGTGGGTGACAGGAAATCAGTGTTACCACTTAAAAAGCCTACCTATTTCTCATTTTGAGAAGAGACCCGTCCCTGCAGTGGGCCTTGCACTCTGTGTGTTCTCACAGGTGTATTGTTTATCAGCCGTGCGACGGCAGATTGCTACATTATTCGTGGCTCCATACAATCTGAGTGCAATATTGCACCTGAGCTCCATTTGGTGGAACCGCCATATTTGTGACATATTGGTTCCCTTACAAATGACAAGTGCTTGATCTAAAGCGAGTAAGTTACAAGAGATTTAGAAAAAGATCGAAAATTTTCTCGATTTGTGTAAATGTTTTAGCGTGTTGGGACGTGATGAGCGATGAAAAGCAAACCGCTGCGCTTGGAAACCAGACAGGTGACAAAATGTGAATCATATGCATGCTCGTGCATGATGATTTATTTCTCCAGATTGATCTCGATCATTATGAAAGCTACGGTATTATTCTCTAGAAAAACTATTAATTCTATGGGTAATATTGTAGAGTGTATAATAATAATTGTTTCGTCGTGAGTACATTATTTTAAAGTATTATAGGTACATTAGAAGATTTGAAATTGACTATTGCATTATTTTGAAAGCATATTTTTCGGAAAGCTTATTTTGATCGTTTATAGCTTTTCGCATGCAGTAGGAACTGACTCGTGTGGGGCCTTCAATACGCTTTGAATCTCAATATTAATGTTAAGAAATACATTTTATGGTAAAATTGAAGGGGTCCCTTAAAATATGACGAGAAATAAATGTATTTCTGGAACGATTCGATTATGTACGTGACGATTGTATCCTTTGGGAGATATGCATTAAGGTATTTTTAGATGAGTGGAGGGCAATAAAATGTTTGTTGAATAATACATTTCTTATAATATTTTTTATAAATTGTAATACGAAACAGTTAAATAATTAAGTATTAGGTGGTTGAAGCGGTATTAATATTTCCATTTGTATCAAGTGTTTATTACAACGCTTAAAACAAAATTACAATGGAGTTTATTTTCAAATGGTGATTAAATGTTACAAACATTTGCAGCGGTTGCAAAACTTTATTTACTTCAATATTTATGATAAATAAACTTAATCGGCTCTCGCTTCGCTCTCGCAATACTTTTTCATAGTAATAAGTATTACCAGTGTCCACATAACTTGGATTTTTACATTTAACCTCCGTACAACTCTCAACCGTATCAACATGAGGCAATAGAAGCACTAACCTGTCTATATCTGATGTAAAACATTCTTTATCTTATTCTAGGTTGTAAACTATCTGTATATAATAAAGTGTCTCCGGCAACCTCCCCAGCCGAAGTCATGAAAAACATGCTGCTTTCTGACGCGTTAAGAGGTTGTCGGTAAGGACTCCCCGGGCGAGCTACTACGGACTACGGCTCTTCCACCTAAAAATGTACTTACTGATATTTTACCTGTTCTATTAATAGCAAATTCAACATTTAACCTCAAAGTCGCAAGTTGAGGCAAAGGAAGCCCCATCCTGCATACCTGTGATTTCCCTCGGGCGTTCTTCGTTAATGATTCAACGCGTCCACAACTGAACCGACTTCGTTACGCGCCAAATAATTCATTTACCGAGATGCAGTAAGTTTAAACAAGGTCCTGACCTGGTTCAGGTAAATTGGATGAGGTTTTAATGTAATGTGTGGAAGTATACGTTGATTACTACTAAAACCATAGTCATTTTTTGACGTGAAACGTCTTTAAAATCGTTATCATATACAGGGTACCATGTTAGAAAACCGTAACGAATTGGTCTATATCGTCTGACCATAATATCTACAAAATGATTCATCGTAGAATCATGAATTTAGTGTCATTATTAATCGTATATAGTCAGCTCGCTGCTAAGACGCAAACTCACGACGACGCTGATAGACGTTTCACGTTAAAACCAACGGCCATATGCATCGACACAGCGCAGGTAATTATGTTGCAGTATCAGTGTCTGTAACTCATTAGTGACCTGCAAGTTCAGGTGTCCTTTCACAACGTGAAGGATGTAGGCCTTAATTGACAACGCTGGTTAGTGGACTGCACCTGCCTTTGATAACATTATAGGTTTTCTCACGAGTTTTTCCTTCACTTTTATATACTACACTGTGACATTTTTGGTCACTGGTTGGTGATCGGTCACTGGTCTTGTGACCTCTGTATCCATCGGTATCCCACTGTCTTCTTCAGGACATCAGTCCACCTAGTTGCCGGGCGGTCTGTATTCCGTTTACCAAGACTCGGTAGTCCATTAGACTAGTAATCGTTACTTCACTCAATTCTGCGTTTTATATGGCTTTACCACCTCTAATATTAACACTAATTTCCTAAATTCACTTCCGCTGAAACAATCTTTATATACCTACGCTTCTTATTCACACGTGCGAGTATGTATTGTAACACGATCAGTCACAGTATAATACGAAACGTTATACTGTCAAACATCACAAATTAGCTCAACATTAAGCTCAAACGTTTGCTTACAACTCTGAATCCCGCCGGCAATCACGTCCCAAATGTACGATTAATATACAATTTCGCGGTATTAACAACCTCATTATTGCCTGAATCGTCTGTATTAAGAGGGTAAATGTGTATGAAAATAAATAATCTATTAGCAAAAATTGGCTGGTGTTTGAGTAGTTGTACTATGGAGTGCGAAAAGCGAGCGAAAATTGCTTTCACTTGAATTTGATTAAGTACTTACTTTTTATTCTGTAGACCTCAGTAAGAGTAATTATTTATCTGTGAGCATACAAATAGATTTTTACTTTAGGTATATCTAAGAGATGGTTTTCATATGAAAATTTAAATGACATGAAAATGCTCGCTCGCATAGATCTCGAGTATAAGTCGACCTTCATAGGTTACCATTGCGGGTTAGATTAACAGCGTTAAAATTAAATTTCGCCTAATTCCTATTTCAGTACATAGCAAATAATGAATTATAGACTCACTACTGTAAAATAGACTCACCACTGTAAAAAGGAAAATTTACTTTAAAATTTTGGACTCAAACGAGCGCAAAATCAATGGAAAATAATGTAGTTGCTCTTAATTTGTCAGACAGGCAACCTGCGTACTCCAGTTGGATCAGGAGGGTCGAGTGGAAAGAGTGGCTGAGGCACCCTCGAAATTTAATTCAAATAGACGACTTCATTGGTTTAACCCCAATAGATATCGGATAAAGGCCCCGAGTTTGCCTAACAAGCCGTAAGTGGCTTGTTTTTCATATCGATCCGAGCAATATCTGATAGCCCTTATCGGGGTTTCTTTCGAGTGTCTAATAACTCTTGGAAGGATATTTATCCTTTCCGAGATCTCCTTTATTGCGTCTTACTTGCTTTGATTTTATCTTTGTTTTTGATCAACTGTAAAGGTTATTAATAAACGATTAATATGCGAGAAAAGCGGAGTTTGTTTATTTATTGGATGAGTTTATCTTAGAATTTTAATCTTAGATATTTGTGAATAGCAATCCAATAATAAGCCAAGTACGGATAAATTTGTTGGTAAAATATTTACCATCTTCAATGTAATAGGTACAGATCTACTAATTTTGCTTCTTACTTTACTTAGTTATATATCGGTGGTGGTTAATGATACGCGCGATTCACAGTGAACTAGCCAGCCAGCGAATTAAAAGAACTAAGCGGGAACAAATGAAAGTTTAGTTATATTTCTTAGAAAACAAAAGTTTTATTTAGTTCCAGTTTTTTAGTACCTAATTCATTCAGCATTTTATAGTAATTCATTAAAAAAAGTTTTTATAGGCAACATCGTAAAATGAGGATATTCTTCAAAGTAACTTATCAGCCTCCTCCGAGTAAAGTCTATCAAAGAACCGTAACTACTCAACGGATTTTACTTTCAATTTGTATTATTGAAAACGGAGAGAGCAGCTGTCCATTGCTTTAAGTAAAAGCGCTAATAAAAGGGCCTCAATGTCGTACTTAATTACGGCTTGTCGTACTTATCCCTACACGGTGGTACGAAAAAACCAATAGCAATTAATCAGAAGAGTGAATGGGGTTGACCTTTTTCCTGTGGGGTTGGACTGAAAGGGTTCACTCGTTCACTCATTAGTCTATCCTCTGCAATGATTGGTTACGATTCATACGGCTGATTGGATCGCTGAGTGCTTTAAGTATCAATCCGGTCACTGAATTTGTTAATTATAATCGAATTCAAAAATTAAATTTTATTGAGATTTAAAATTTTTAGTTTTATTAGATTAATTTTTGCTTCGCAATAAACTAGACATACAGCATTCAATAAAGTAATTGATTTCTGTAATGCTTTACAAATTTTTTACAAATATAAACTACACTGATACTAGAGAAAAACCTCGCGAGTGCTCGAAAAGGTTTGTGAGATCGCAATAAGGCCTTTGTGCCAACGTCGCATGTCGTGCGTATTTCAGTTAAGACAGCTAAATACAGAGCCGAAATTTAAATTTTGGTTGGTCGGTCGGTCAGTAATGTCAGCCAATTAGGACAATGCCTAAGGTTAAGACTCAGCTTATGTCCGTTGCATTGTAAGAAACATAGCACTGCAGTGGGTCACTAGTGGATTACAGAAACGGATTCAAAATTTCGGTCGTAGTTCTGTTTTATAAAGCGCCATATTAGCTATAGGTATAGAAAGTTTTAAACAATGTTATAAATTTGAGTGGGTATTCTTGTTGTATACCTCATATTTTTGTGGGGGCTAACAAACATCTTAGGGAGAAATGGAAGCAGGTATTATGTTAAGCGATGCAAATGCCCGCATTTTAGCAAGGGGACGAACAACATCTTATTTTGGTTCGCTACCTTCAGGTTTATTTATGAACTTCTTTTACGAAAATAAATAATTCCGACGAAGATCGACGGAATAAGTGATAATTTGGAATGTTGAGATGATTATGATTGTATATCAGTGGTAGGTAAAGCTTAGTATAATAGGTATAATCTTGTTCTACAGTAGTTCAATTTGGTTGAAAACTTTTATGCTTTGGTGCCAATTATACAGCGGGTTATCAAATCTCCAGAGAAATAGGTTCAAAAATCTTTATATAAGTTAGAAGTGTGATTGCTTGTAGCTTCATTTTAATATTTTATTAGGTAGGTACCTATTCTAGTTTCAATAGCAGATACTAAATTTATTTACGCTAAAGTTTTAAAAGCACGTACGCTGTCTTAAAACTAACGATATTAGACGAGACGCCTTTTATTTTTCTAACAAAAATATGCCGAGACATTCTAAGATATTAAATGCTTCCAGAATGTCCTCAACCCTCCGTATCTCAACCTTCTAGAAGGCTATTTGTATTCACAGGGGGATACCGAATGCATTTTGGTCTGCATGTCGGGGTTCGTGACGAATTTTTCGAACAGAATTTCGAAAGACGAAATGTTTATGCGGTTTTGTTTCGGTCAGAATAGATAGTGCACTTACTGGTATTGAAACGCATTATTTGCGATCATTGGACAGAAATGCAAATAAATCTTCGAACGACATGGTTTTGTTAATGGATGGGATATGAAATATTCTGTACCTACCTATATATAATAATAATATGAAAAAGGACACAAATTTATTTGTTTTGCTTAAGGGAAAATTTTTGCGAGCATGTTATTTATCTAATAAATATAGCTTTTTTAGTTTCATTAACCGTGTTTTAAGATGTGCCTATTAAACTATGGTACTTGAATGCGTTACTATTCTAAACTAAGGGCTCATTTACGTTTTAATTTAAGAAAACTTTAAAAAGGCAACGCAATAGCATTAATTTTACGTGACCGCTTTAATATCATGAGAGTTAACGCATTTTTCTTCAATTTAAGTTTAATTCTTAACGTAAACAGTTTAAGGAGCACTCAAAAGTTCCCCTTATATCCGTTGCAAAGAAAAGTTACCTCAATTTAAGCGTTATAGTTAATTAAGTATTGTTGTTTCGTTCTTAAAGAGTTTTAATTGAGGAGTTTGCTGTAGGGGCTGAGTGAGTTGTGACAGCAATTGTCTTTGTTAAATGCTTTAAAACAGCATTTTGGGCAGTTTGTATGCAAATAGCAGCCATCATAAAAACGGTCTTTTTGACTATTTTAGCTACTGTATTTTTTGTTGTGTGTGTGTTTTGAGTCTATGCACGTAGTGTAAGTAAAAGACAAGTAGATAATTATTACATTATTATAGGTAAGGAAAATTTAATACAAGATTGAGATATTGTGTAGAGGTCCAATCATTTCGACGTTTTCTAATATACCTGATAGAAATAATATGTGAACGATAATAAGACGACGGGAGAGTTTTATGGCAAACTAGAAATTTCATTGAAGAGTTGAGTTTTTACATATTGTCTGGTGTATAATTTGTTGCCTTATACGTGTAGCAAGGCCTTTTTCAAAACATCAATAACATAACATAAATCAAACATAATCCTAAGTTTTTAGAAAATATCTATACGGTTGTGTCGATATTGTGCTCTAAGTATTTTAAATCGATTTTACCTAAATCCCAGTAAGTATTTAATTTCTAAAACTATAAAGTGAAAAATATATTAAAGGTCAGTCTCATTCATAAGAAAGGTCTTGAAAATAAAGTTTTTATTAAATTAGGGCAAAAGCAGATAAATTGGCGAGTAGATGAAGCCTACGAAGGTTCGGGCGGACGTAAAAACTTCAATTTGGCGCGATGTACGGGCCTCGCGCACATCTCTTATGTTAATCAGTTCATCCGACTAGGATATTGAGGGATCAAATATTAAATTTAGGTTTCCTCATTAAACTGTGCTAATCATATCATGTTTGATCGTTTATGAATAGTACACGGACATGCAGGCTCTCAAGCCGAAACAGAAGAAATGAAGAAATGCTTGATTTGGTGGCAGTTAAGTACCTAATCCTCGTGCGAACTTATTGAAGCCATAGGGCTCTACCTACTTACGAGTATGTTAAGATTTATCATCACTTTCTCGACATACAACGGCAAAAAAGATCAAAATCTGAAGTCGGAAGTTCAAATTCCATTCTTAGAAAGGCGAAGGCGGTTTTCCATTCATTGCTAGGCCTATTTCAAAATGTAAAGCAAAAAAATATCTCAAGTTTCATTAAGTGTGAGCGACCTAAATGGCGGACCTTGTCTATAACCCATTAATGACCCACTCGGGTCGGGTCTCCTCTCACAATGAGAGGGATGTAGGCCTTACTCCACCACGCTGGCTTGCTGCGGGTTGGTGGCCTTCACATGCCTTTGAGAACATTTTTTTTGTGAACTCTTAGGCATGCAGGTTTCCTCACCATGTTTTCCTTCACCGTAACAGCAGGTGATATTTAATTTTATAAGTCGCACATAACTTTTTTACAAAGTCATTGGTGCGTGCCACTGGGATTCGAACCCAGACCCCCTCGATTCGAGGTCGAATTCTAAGCCACTGGGCTATCACCGCTTTTATGGCGGACCTTCCTACATAACAATGACAATAAATTGACTGCAGACTATGATATTAAGCACGTAACCCGGAATGATGATAGGCGATCCCATTAAAGTCGAAGATGCATTCTGCAATAGACGACCGTTTTATGGTAATATTATAACAAAAATGGGTCACACTACGAACAGAACTGTAGGAACTCAAGCCGTCGCATAACTTTGAGTCCATTAAGAATATGAAGCGAGAGTGGGACGAATGTTAAAAAGTTTTCAAATAGTCCTGCCGTTAGCGCGACGGGACTATTTGAAAACTTGCTTCTAGTTTTATTAAACTCTTTCAAGCTCGGACTTTTAAATCGCACTACACTAAAGGAATAGTTCCTTTGCACATTCTATTTGCATAACGCTCTTTTACGCTATGTTAATTGCTTTTGTTCTACTATTTTAGCAGAAAGTTACAACTACGAGTATATTATGTGGTCAGTGAAACGCATGATACAATATTTATTTCTATTGATCTATTGTGACTATGAGTAGAGTACGATATCGACCTCCTAAGATGTCCTAAGCGAAAGATCAATGTCTATTACGCAGAGATAAGAACAGATAAGAACCAATTGAGTATTGGTGTATTTAAAGCTATTGTTATATTTATGTTAAAATATGAACGTCACTTTACAGATAGAAAATTCGAGAAAACAGCTGGAGTCCATTAAGAATATGAAGCAAAAAATATTCAAAGTTTTCAAATAGTCCTGGACTTGTTTCTAGTTTTATTAAATTATTTCATCCTGAAACTTGGCCTTTTAAATCGCACTTGTCTAAAGAACTAGTTCTTTTTATGCACATTATATTTGCATAACAATCTTTGTCACTGTATTGTGTTTAATTGATTTTGTTTCATGTGTTTTTGTTACAGAAGTATACCAGGCAAGCAGGTGTACGGCCCAGATGATGGTACTTATATAATCACTGTGTTGTGTTTGCAATTTCTTTGCAGGTTAAAAACAGTGCTTTTGTTTACAGTATTATGTTCAGAAATTTATCCGTCCTCGATTTATTAGTTATTTAGGTCGTTTTAGGTCATTAAGGCTCATATGTAGTAAAATTAACCAAAACTGAATTTGTATGATAAAAAGAAGCGGGTATTGTAGATAGGAATCAGTTATTTAATTTCGTTGGATGTCTCACAGGTGGCCATGCTTCAGACTTACTTTTACAGACACGTACGAGTAGTTACTTGAAGAAAAAAAATAGTAGGTAGTTCTTCAATAAACCTCAATATTTGTACGTAAAACAATTCAATGTACGCCAAACTTAAGATTCATTTACGAGAATATATCCACAAGTAAACTTTTGCCTTTGAATATTGTATGAAATACTAATTTCCAACTTTGGCCTGCTAACCACGATTGCTCAGAAGATATGAACTCGAGACCTGAAACTATTTGATCTTATCAGCCCGGGAATTGTTTAATGGAGGAATTAGTTGGAGTACAGACGAAATACCTGACAAGCATTAGGACCGCGATCACAGATATAGATATAAATAAAGCACGCAAATGTTAGTACCGAGTCAAAATATTTGATAAGTTTGTGCAATGCACAAGTATCGTCGCTGTATCAGTCCGCACTGTCCGCACTCTACCATTGTTTACACGAGACATTATTACTCCAATTGCAATGCAATCATGACGAGTTTGAATCGATTCGAATGAATCAAATAATGCATATTATTTGTACTGGCGCTTTTGATTTGGCTTCGCGTTGGTGTAGGATTCCCATCAGTAAAACGTTTTGTTTTATATTAGCTGATGGGCTAACTTGCGTTATCTATTGAGATCTATATCCATGGCCGCGATATGTAAGTTTAATGGAGTTGTTACGGGTGTTTGTGCAGTTGAGAATCCCAGGATAGAGCTGACGATCCTAAGAATAACAAAGGAACAGAATTCGCTTAGTGGCCCTGTTTTGATATGATCTGGGGGGTTACTACGAACTCTTAAAACAATCATAAAACAATGATGTTTTGTTTTAATATTAAAATTACGCTACCTTAAATCGTACTATAAACTCTAAAGATTTAAGGTAGTGTTGTATGGTATTGGTATGATATTGGCATCCGTTACAAAAAAAATTTGAATTTTGTAATAACTAGTCGTGGATAAATAGTAGTTGAATTGTTTGGTGAT
>DWIY01001327.1:0-10314 GCA_018248615.1 Erynnis brizo brizo
GCAAGTGTGACATAAACCCGCCCCTTACATATGAAGCGTGCGTAAAATGCGGGTTTAGGTCACACTGTGCTATAAACTAACTACATGTGCATCGCGATCACACAATAACCCTCATATGCTTCACCGTAGTCGGGTGAAAAGCGGTTATCAATCCAATTCTGACGCTCAATATTGCTTAACTTTCGATCGCGATCTATCCAAGCGGCTCCGCTATACACACTTAACCTTTCTTTGAATATTGCTTTTTATAATCTACCCACTGACCTATATAAATGACCAAACACATTATTCCGCGTCGATGCCCCGTTGTTTTTGTAATCGCGTCCAAAGTTTTGATTGGTCGAAATTTCGACGGATATTGCACATTAGGCTACGTCCGGTAGCGAGACGACTTGCGGATTTAAAATAAATGGAACGGACAGGAATTTATTGTTGTTATTCATTTCTTTTTTTCCTGTTTTTTACTTTTGCGGTTATTTTTTTCGTTATTAAATCTGAATGCTTGAGCAATTGGCTAATGGGCTCTGAAAAGTCGTGATAGAATTTTCAATCTTCATCAATACACAAGCTTATTTAACGAATAAACGAACTAACTCGTAAAAGTTCTATTATAATTATACGGAGACTTCGCCTGAAGTGATTATAATACTTCTAGTAATTCAAACAACACAGTTGAGAAATTCTCCTTTCAATATAATCAAATTCATTCGCGTTCTAGTGTTTAGCCATTTTACAATATTATTTTTTTCAAGATTTCAATTATACTATATTTGAAATACCCAAACGCAAGCATAAAACTAACAGTGAGTATTAAGAAAACTTAATAATGTAGGAAAACAAATACATCGTGGAATACTATAAAATAACAAATAAAGTACCATATCTAGCAATACAAACATCTGTGTACGTGCGGGGGCATCCTATACAAGTTTAAATAGGATATTCCTGTTTGTCTGTTATTTTAATAGATGGTCTGTTTAGTTTTATATGCACTCGTATTTAAATGTGTTCTTCATTTATTTAATGTATCTTCAGTATATTTGTATAGATCGCAGTTTTTTTTTAATAATAAATAAACCTACCTACCTGTTCCCTTTTTGAATTATATAAATTTACTAGCTGACGCCGCAAACGTTGTTTTGCCATATAAGTTATCGAGCGCTAAAATGACTATTAAAAAAATAGGTGTCGATGATAGAAGGGTGAAAATTTAGGGTTGTATGTATATTTTAATGCCATATTATAAAAAAATAAAATGTTAAAATAAATGTTAGTGGTGGACAACCCGTATCACTTAGGGGTATAAAAAATAGATGGTAGCCGATTCTCAGACCTTCTGAATGTGCATATAAAATCTCATAAAAATCGGTCGAGCCGTTTCGGAGGAGTATTGTAACTAAAACTGTGACATGAGAATTTTATATGTATATAAGATATAATACCTATAACTTATAGAATATAAATATTCCTAAGATCTAACAGACTATACAAAAGCGGAAATCAAGTTATCTAATAACATAGTAGAGATCAGTGACCCGGCTAATATAACTTTACTCGAACTAGATAAAAGATTGCTTAACAAGAATCTTCATTAACGAACCAATTCTGAGGAACATGAAAGGATCGTGATTCTCGCTCGTGCTTACACCCTGGCTGTGTTTATAAAAATATCAGTAGATTCAAATTCCGATCAGAATTTGATAAAAATAGACCTAAGATCCAAGCATAAGATAAAAATATAGGCAATTTTTATCATTTGATGCTATCTAAAATCAAACTAAGAATTTTGGGAAGCTAAATTGTATGTTATTCCTGGGAAGTAGCTCGCAATTCAATCTTTAAACAAAATAAGTGTTTAAAATTTGATAACAAATCTCACATAAATATATATTTATAATTACTCAATATAAACGAGAAGGCATAATAAACATGATACTTAACAAGAATCTTTGCAAACGAAGAGATTTTGGAGTATGAAAAGACCGCTATTCGTAGTTACAATTCGGATGATTCTATTGAAACGATATCAGGATTGGAAACTTTGATAATTTCTGTATCTCGGTCCTTAGTTAATTCCGAAGTCTATTACTTCGGAATTACAGCAAAGTTTGTCTTCTTACTTTATGATGTCTAACAATGAATGAAAATTCACAAGTTTCCATTTGTACGAAATGTTTAAATTAACTCAAGGCTTATAACGGAATATGAAAATCATACAGACAGTCAGACAGACAGATATCATAGACGACAAAGAAATATTTGGTGACCATAGATTAGTCGAATACGTTGTAACACATATCATAGCGCTGTATAAATTCTTAAAAAAAAATCAAAAAAACATCGGTACAAGACGAAAAGATAAGATCTTGCCTAAAATTATTCAGCTTTGCTTAAGTTATGCGAGGGAGGTGTTAGACCAAAAAATTAATATTAAATGCTAAGTTTATTCCCAAACCACACGAAGGGTCGAATTTAAACGTTACCCGCGCCTTAAGGTAATTTATTATGTAGAGATTATCTTCTGACCTTACAAACGGCTTAACAAGACCCTAGCATGTCGAAATATTAGACGTAATATTAATATCGCTCAATGTGCGTTATCAAATAAAATTTTCAGTACAAATTGTAAAGATTGAATAGTTAAATATTTGGTTAGGGTCGATTTGGATTTTTGAAAGGTAGATTTTGAATTTTATGATAATACCCTTTTTGAACAAAGAATAAAATTTGCGCATTGCCCGAGCAAATTTGCTTTAGCATCAATGAAACATAATTCACTCCTGGAAAGCCAACATTTTATTCGAGTATTTTTACAATATCTAGAACACCCTCAATGTGATTCAATGCTCGTATTCAATTTTTTTTAAAAAGGTGAACAAATAGCATTTGTATACCTTTTGTTTCAAATATTACTTTTAATTTATATTGGTAAATTTATTTATTAAATTTATTTATTATTTCCCAAATATTCTTATAATATTAAAATTTGGTTCCATTTTCGTAAACATTTCTATGAAATCTAATACACACAGAACAAATGACACGTTAAGAAATAAAATTCTAATAAAGACAAATGAATTTCTAACAAATTAAACACAATAGATATTTAAATAAAAATAATCTCGAAGATAAAAAGATTTAATTATTTACTTATAGCTATAAAAAAACTAAATGACAAGCAGTTTAAAAAAAGTCTAGTCACAAGTCACAAGTTTTCTCGAAGAAAACAAAAATGTAATAAGAAGAAATAAAACTTGAATAAATAAATCACTAATACATCTTCACAAGAAATGAATGGAAAAGGAACACCTAATAAAGACGGAAAAAGTAATTAATGTGATCCTTGCCACTCAGAACGCAATAATAAAAGTTCCTGAGATAGTAATTACAGGATTTATTTCTGCTTTTTGATCCAGAGCAAATAAGGAGGCTTGTTAATGACTTATAGCAAAAACTCCTGTAGGTAATGTTGAAAGAAAAAAAGATGAGTAATTCGAGGAAAAAGATCTTTGGAAAGTCTTTGGGATTGATTTTCAACAATCCTTTTTTCTTATCTTAAAATTTTCGGCAGTATCATTAAACATTATTTTAATATACATCTCAATTTACATTAAGGCAATATAGTAATTGAAGTAACTAATTTTGAGCCTGGAGATTGAGAGCTTTTGAATTATAAGCTTCTAACTAGGTAACTAGGTCACGTTTATTATTAAATTTAGTAATGGTTTTGATAATCAAGGAGTATCAAACTTAAAAATAATCACTTTTGTTAATCCTTGTTTACGGAGTCTTCTCATAATTATCTTTTATCCCTCTGCCAATTTGACTATTTTCTTTTTATTGCTCTTGTTAATCCTTGGAGTATTCTCAAATTGTCTCATATTATCATATAGTCTGAACGTTCTATAATCAATTTGATTTTCATTTTATCTTCATTGGTTAAAAATTTTCGTATTAAATGCTGCAATATTAACCTGGTGATATTTCGCGATCTAGTAAGACAAAGAACATTAATAACGCGTCGCTGTAATGACCTATGCGAAGTGATAAATTAACGGCCATGGGTCAAAATGACCTACAAGAACTAATTCTTGTTGTAAGGAAATATCAACCTTATCATAAAGCATTAGAGTTCAGAATAGGCTTATAGAGATTGAGCACCTAATTTTCTATTTTCGTCTTGATTAACATTTAAGTAATTTATTGGGTACTGCGAAAATTGCTGAGTGCTAGAGTATCTTATTATTGTATCTAGGTACCTATAGTAAATATTTTGGGCAAAAGTTTACAGACTAATCACAGATTTGAAGACGAATCATCTTCAATAAATATATTTTTTTGATAAGTATTCTATATATTAAACAACGAATGTGCTGTGAACGTTATATTTTAGGTATGATTGTATACCAATCATGATAAAATAACGGGCATGTTTTTTGAAATTTACATAATATATCATTATTAAATTAGTTACATGGCTTTAAAAAAAGTTAAATAAATATCTGAAAAAATAAATCCAATTTTTGTTTTTAGGAAGCTAAACACACAACATGCAATGCAAACATAGTGAATTTACTCTGAATATTTGATATACTATCGTTCAAATTCCTATTAGAAATATTTATAGCAAATTTTTGGACAGCATTCAAATATCTAGGCAATTGAGGTGTGCAATGAAAATTTCAATAAGTTCGTTGACCTCACATATTCTTTTTAATTCAATTTGAAGCTATTATAGTAGTATTGATTTAGTAGGTATTTGATAGAATTAATATAACCAAAGAGTGCTAAAGTACTAATTAATTAAAGAGTACAATTATAAGTGGACTCGATACAATTACTACTCCTTATCCTAAAACGACTAAACTATTAACAGAAACAATGAATTATAAGAAATACACACGTAAAACTGGATATAAAACAATTTACACAACTAATACCACAATGATTCTGAAGCTAAACAAATAATTCAGACACTATTATTAATACTAGAAACAGACCTTAACCCGTTAATTAGTATAAATGTTAAAGCACTTAGTACATTCAACCCTATCACAATTTGTGTTAAAGAATTCGGTAGCACAGTTTACAAAGGCGAAGAAGCCGAACAAATTGGCTTTATTATGAGTTATTGTCGCAACTCAGCGGTTAGAATTATTAACGAGGAACGGAGAATATGATATCATTGTTGTCGTTCGTCGAAATTTAGAGCTAGACAGAACACTTGATGGTGATAATGATAATGTTGATGCGAAAGATGATAATTTTGAAAGTTTAAAATGTTTTTAAATAATTAAATACGCTTGAGACTCATAGCATCACACTAGACTGCCCTATGTCGTGGGTCCCATGGACACTTACAAGACAAGAACATTCACAAATCAGACCAGAAATAGAAATTATTAATCATCATTCAAATCTCTGTGGAAACGAATCCAGAAACATTAGCGCAGCGTACCGGCGTTTTATGCGTCACTCAGGCCGTTGATGATGTAATGAACATGTACGTTTATTTAATGATTTTTTTGGATAAAATTTGAGACAGAATAATAATTATGCTGATACTGACCGCAACCGTCAAACCGATCACCTAACATAAATACCAAAGGCAGCCCATAAAACAAAACCTACTACTATTATTAATGTGAAAGTTTGTAAGCATCCATCCAGGATATTTGTAACTCTTTCATGCAAAAGCGGCTGAAAGGATTTGGATGAGATGGTATATATGCAGAATATAATCTCGATTAACATACAGTGGCCGAAGTGTGGATCTGTTCGGTAGACATGGTCTATCCTGCACCAAAAGTGCTGGCCGCCTTTATCGTCATGGTGCTATTAACGATGTGATCCGCAGATCTCTTGCCACCGTCTCTATACCATCCTCATTGGAACCCAATGGATTGTGTAGGGATGATGGCAAGAGACCTGATGGTGCGACACTTGTGCCATGGCGATTGGGGCGCACTTTGGTGTGGGATGTAACATGTGTTGACACACTGGCCCCTTCGTATATACACGAAACTTGTGTTCGAGCGGGGGCCGCAGCCGACCGGGCACAGCTCCTCAAGCGTCGCAAATATTCAACAATAACAAAAAGTTGCGAGTTTGCGGCGCTTGCTGTGGAGACTTTGGGCCCTTGGTCGGCTGATATGAAGAAATTTTATAAAGACATGTCTACGAAGCTTATCCTCGCTTCGGGTGACCAGAGGGCTGGCAGCTTTTTAGCTCAAAAAATTGATATTTGTATTCAAAGGGGCAACGCTGCCAGCGTTCTGGGCACCATGCCACAAAATGAAATTTTAGATGGTTTGTTTTTAATGTAATTAGTTATTTCTATATTTAAATTTGATTTTTATTATGTTTTACGTAGTAATTAAATGTTATTAACTATTAATGTATGTTATACATAATGATAACCGATGAGGCTTGATATGATCATAGTTTATAGCCTGGAAAAATAAATATGTAAAGTAGTTTATATTATTATCCAAATTCCAGAATAATAGTCTAGAGTTTGTACTAACAGGAATTCCGATACTGATATTGTTTCACAATAGGCTCTCAGTCAAATTAAATTGAATGGGTTTCGACGAAATTCAATTCTGTAGATAACTGAGTTCAACGATTCGATTTGAAATATGTAGAGATTCATTATAGTGATAGTCGATTATTGGTATCGAATTTTAGAACTTTTTACTTTATTCATTTTAATTTTTCATATTTTAAGTTATTTTATTTTGCCCTCTTCATAAAGTCGTGATTGTTGAGCTGCCAATGGTGTAATGCCTTTGTGCACTCTAATCTCAGAAACGGCTGAACCAATTTATAAGCAGATTTCACAATTGTATAGAGAAAAATCTCTGGGTAATATGGCTATATTTTTTTCAAAAATTGGGAAGCCTTACGAAACCTCCATTCGAAATAATTATTGCAATATATTTGGACACTAAACCCTATATTAAGGGCGACTAGACAATAATGCCAATAATTCGGCGCATCCATTTTTAATGCAATGCAATTACTGTAACGAATTCGAACCTACGTTACTTTTGAACACAAAATTAATTGTGTTCAAACCTTCCTTTAGTACCTATTGTGGTTCAAGAATACAGGAAATTAAATTACACTTTAATTATTGTACTGGTAACGAGCTTGTAGTTAAAGCAAAAACTTTCTTTAAAATTAAAAGCTTGTCAATCCAACCTCGCTTCATCTCAACCGACCAGTAACAAACGAGGATTTTAAAAATGGTTTTTGTTTCAAAGCGTTGTAAAGATAACATTACTTTTGAATTTATGACGTCATTAGTGCGAAAACGAAATGAAAAATGCACTGAGCGGTGCGGCCGCGCGAAATTCGGAGTTTTATTAATAAAACAGAGAATATGCAATTACGTTCCCGGTAAATATCGCAGTAGGTATCATGATGGTGTAACGCGCGTGAACTTTTTCGTTTGGTACGATTTTTAATTCATTTCAAAAGTTTCGATATTAAGCTTTTTTCGTTTAAGTCTCTGTTATAATAATAAAATAAAATTATTTGATAGACAATAGCACAATTCTTTAGGCGCTACGGCGTACGTACACTCATCTAGTCGAGATTGTAGGACATATTTTTTACAGAAATCTATATCAATTGAAGGATCTTTGATAAGATTATTTCTTACGCGTCTTTTTGCATTGCAGAAATGTTTTATGTGTATGATTCAACGACAGTAGTGTGTATGTCCTTTATTAAGCCTACAAAAATTTTATACCAGTAGATATAGCTAAGTTTTGGACAAAGTGACATAGGACATAATAATATCATAATCACGCCTGTTGCCTGATCAGGCCATAATTTTTTTTATCAAGTTGAGAACTTCAATACAATACAATTTTCAATTGATAGCTGCAACACAAAACAATTTTATGATTTAATAACGAAAACAAAGTATATATATTTAAAAATTTAAAAAATTATAGTGGGTAACTTTTGCAAGATGCAATTAAGATTTCTTTCGCACCACATTAAATCTTGCACTTAGAAAATAAAATTTATACCAAGGGTCTACCAGCAGGTGCTGAAAGTTTTATATTCGTTATGAGAATATTTTCTGCAAAAGAGAAAACTAGATCGTGGATGGCGTTGCATAAAGCTTAATCAAAGTGGACAAAGCGGAACTTTCCAGAAAGAATGTCTGTCATCTTTGTCTGAAATTGAAAAAGTGGTAACCTAGCATTTTCATTTATATTATAAAAGATACTGTGGTTTTATTATTACTGGCTTTTAACGCGACTTCGTCTGGTTGGAGTTTTGAATTATATCGAGAGAAAATGATCAATGCTATTACAGATAATATATACAAACAGATTATAAATGATTTGTGTCCGATATTTCTTCCAAATTCTCAGCTGTTTTGCTTGAAAAAGTGGCAAAACTCTGGTTTGTTGGTCAAAATGGTCCTGTGATCGCTTAACAGTCTATCGTTTATTTAGATTAATAAAATTTAACGGCGACTTATAACGGCCAGATTTGCACTTTGTTAAGTAGTAACTGCTTTTCTCCTAACTAGTCTGTAACCTGTTAGTATCGCAATGCATGGCTTCCTCTCATATTGAGGTCTACATACCTTAATCCACCACGCTGGCCTAATGTGGTTTGATGGACTTCACATACCTTTGAGAAAATTATGGAGAACTCTTGGGCCATAATATATCACAATGTCTTCCTTCGTCGTTACAGCAGGTGATATTTTATTTTATAAAGTGCAAATAAATTTAAGGAAATCATTGGTCACTAGAATTCGAATCTGGATCCTTCGAGTTAGAGGCTGAGTCAACATTGTTACTTATTAGATACCTACTTATTGTTTGTTTTGACCTTTCAATATTATATTTTATCATCTTAAATATGGAAGTTTCTCGGGAAACGCTTGAGATTTTCTTCCAGTAAATAAATAACATTGAGCGAAAAACTATCTGTCACAAATAATTTCATCTTAAACGAGGGTGACTAATCCACAAAAAGAATGAATAGAGCGTACCTCCCACACCAAATGAAATTGTACAAGCAAAATAACCATTTCCTATAATCTGCTATGTTAACTATGGATACATAAAATAAGATAATAAATAAAGATAATAGATAATAAGAAATTAGAAAGCAATTTTCTTTTTCTCAACATCGTTAAACATATTTTTAGTAAAATTTTAATAATGAGTACAATAAGAATGAACACTAAAAAGCTTGAAGCCTACAATGTCCGCTAGGTGTTGCATTTTTTCTCAAAGGCCTGTGAAGTTCAGCAACCCGCATAAGGCCAGCGTGGTGGACTAAGGACTAGTTCTCGTTGTGAGAGGAGGCCCGCCCCAGAAGCTGACATTAGTCAGTGTTACAGACAAAGGAAATTTTCTCTTCTGAAGATTAATAATGCCCAGAGATAACTACAATTACCTATTTCTAAAAGGAGAAATAATTTTTCGTTTATAAGCACATATTACGAAACAAAGGCAACTGGTAATCCCTTCGTGTATTATTTTAGAAGCTACTATGTGTGTACAAATTGAAATATAGAGCCGCGGTCCATTCTAGAAAACAAGATAAATCCTCCCAAGGGATGAAGTCCCAAATTTGGGGCTTTCATCGTACGATAAAAGCGTCGAAAACAAAATTGTATAAATATTTTATTTATACTGAAAAAGGTCCATTCGTCAAACAGTTGTAAAACCGTCAGGGCTGTTCATAAAATAAAATCGGTCGTTACTGTCGAAAATTACTTCGCTGCAATCGATCGGAAAAAACTCCCATTTCTGTCGTTCATACATCATCCGAGTATTTATTCGATTTATAGGCTTCGCTGCAGCGGTTAACCGTAATTCTCTGCAGAGCTGCAATCAAAATAATTGAGATCCAACGTAGAGTTAATTCCAAAACTGAAACTGGTCATCCATGCTAACTGTGATATGGAATTTAATTATTTAATCTAATTTCGTGGTGGCTCGTATTCGTTCAGGATTGTACTAAATCAAGAAATTGACAAAATATATTTAGATTTTAGAATTTAGAAGTAGCCAAATATATTTTTTGCCTTGGGATCCAAATAAACTGTTAAAACTCCAGTCTCTTCGATAAAAATATAACCTTAGATCTAAACAATATTGAGATTTTATTCCTACCCGAGATTCCGAGTGAAAACTATACGAGTACACCAGAAATAATTAAATTCCAACTGCAGACCAATTACAATTTAAAGAAGCCCCGACTTAGCTGAAAACAGAAAAATAAACAGTTTAGCTACTTTATGTAGAATTGAGGATTTATTTAAATACC
>DWIY01001328.1:0-10312 GCA_018248615.1 Erynnis brizo brizo
CTTATTTTAATGAAATAAAGTAAGCCTATACATAGGGTTTACTCTAGGGTACCTATAATATCTAAAAAAAACAAGGGTGCAGATATAGAAGCTCGCACAGGGCGCAGTTATAGAAACTCGCACAGGGCGCAGAAAAGGCTATTTACGGCACTGCATAGACGACAGTCACCACTCGCCTTCATGTTACGTTTGTTTTTTTTTTTTAATTTTTGTATTATTATTTAGGTGAGCACACAGGATTTGTACAAGTGGGCCCGAAAGGATATTTCTTGCCCAACAAATACAAGCAAGAAGCGTCTAATATCTACAATATGGAAATCAGACCCACGGACATATTTGTCGCTAGTTATCCTCGATCAGGTTAGTACCATTAAACTCATAACTATTTACGTCCTCGATCTAAAACCTATGAGTACTAATTAAATGACCCACTGAAAAATTGCAATCCTTATGCTTGACAATTGCAATGATGTTGCAATGGTATCAAGCGTGCCACTGAGATTCAAACCCGGAACTTTTCATACCCCATTCTTAGCCACTGGATTATGATCGCTTGTTTTTGCTTTACAGGAACTACATGGACCCAAGAACTGGTTTGGATGGTAGCAAATGACTTGGATTACGCAACTTCCGACGCAATTCCCCTTACAGAAAGATATCCGTTCTTAGAGTAAGTTCTAGTCATTATTTTGGTTTGATTTGATTGGTATTTTTGATTCCCGTAACTCCTTTATCCGTAGTCTTTGTGTAAGGGCATCTAACCTTTCAAAATCAATATAACTTGATTTATAATAAAAATATCTTTAATCAAGAAGAGCAGCTTAAAATCAAACCTAATTTACCTTTTTTAATTTCATAAAATGGCTTTCTTTACAGGTTTTCTATTTTCGTGCACCCGATAATGAAGAAACGATTTCATGATGAAAACTGTGATAGTGAACGAAAGTTAGAACTCTTAGACTTTGTGACCCAGCCGGGAACGGAGCAACTGGCTAAAATGTCTTCACCGCGTTTTGTCAAAACTCATTTACCTCTTTCGCTACTACCACCTAACTTACTGGATAAGGCAAAAGTAGTTTACGTAGCAAGGGACCCACGGGACGTCGCCGTTTCTTTCTATCATTTGAATAAATCTATGAGGACGCAAGGTTATATCGGGGACTTTAAAATGTATTGGGATTTCTTCATAAGAGATTTACGTGAGTATAATTATTATAATTTGTTTTAAATTATACCTAATTTGTACATTAATATTTTATTCCATCGTTCATAATTTTAACAAGCCATCCTGAAGCAACTCTTAAGTGCGTACCTACAATAATATTTCTATGTGATAGATACCAAGATAAAGTAGGCAACACTGTATTAAATAAATAATTAAAGAATATATTCTTTGTTCCAGACCATTGGACTCCATACTTTGAACATTTAAAGGAATCGTGGGAAAAGCGACATCATCCTAACATGTTGTTTTTGTTCTATGAAGAACTTTCTAAGGTATAACACAAAATTTGTATAAGTATATAATACGAAAATATTAGCAATTAAATTTATATTGCGTTAAATCGGCCTGGATTTACAACTGCTACAATAAGCAATTTTGCTTACCAGATGGAACGGAATATAGTGACTTCTACTTAAAGTTAACGTTAACTGGAAGATATTGTTCAATCCATTTGAGCGTATGATTGCACAAGACTCGAATTCCCTTCGCAGCTGTGGTTAAAAGTGGTCAAACCCGATGTAACCCACAAATCTTCGGTCTTATCGGTATACTGTCGAATCTAAATAATGGAGACAATCTTATTCATCTGAAGTACTAAGGCTTACTTAGGACAGTACTTACTCTATTTTTGTGACATATTGGTTCTGTTTGGTATTAAGTGTTCGTCGCTAGTTTTAATTTTCATAATATATTTTTGATAAATATGCACTCTAATATATTATTAAAATCTTTCTAGTCCATTCATGTTTATATATTATTACATCAGGACCTCCCAGCAGCGGTGCGCAGGGTTGCGGACTTCCTCGGCAAGCAGCTATCAGACAGTCAAGTTACTAAGCTGTGCGACCACCTGAGCATAGATAGCTTCAAAAACAATAAATCGGTCAATTATGACGTTATGAGGGAACTCGGCATCCTCGTATCAGGAAAGGACGCGTTTGTAAGAAAAGGTATGCAATCTTTGAAGTAGGTACGATGTTAATTGACGCCAGACTACGTTGCAATTGCAATACTAAATAGTTGCATAGTTATAATTATTTTCTACATAAATCGATTAGTCTGAAGGGCTGTAGACACAGACCGCAGGATCACACTGTTGTAAAACGTCATGTCACGAAAGAGTTCAGTACACTGACCTCTATATAGTGGTTCAGTACCTAACAATGCCTAACAAGTAAAAAAAACGAATTCTAAACACAACATGCCAATTAGTGTAAATGAAGTAATCAAATTTAAATAAAAATAAATAATTGTATTTAAAGTATTTAATTTAATGTAATTAGGTTATTTATGAACTTTCATTTGTTAGTTTTATCTCCTAAATATTTGCATACCTAAAAATGGTAAATATAAATTGATCTCACAGATATAAGAACAGATTGATCTTAATAATTTGTAACAATTCTATACCTATATATTTTGTGCAAATAAACGTTTTGTCTTTGTTTTTGTCACCATTGATATATAAAATAATTCTTTGAACTCAGCCATTAAATTTATTTTTAAATTAATAACCTCGTCAAGAGATAGCGCTACGAGCACCTGAATCACGCTATTGAAGTTTTCTACATCGCTGGAATTTATACAAAACTCCGAGATGACGTATTGAAGGCACGGTCGCTCCCCAGAATACTTCGCATGGTGGGAGATCGCCCTTTGCCAAACTTAAACAAGTTTTATTATTTTTTAGGTAAAGCTGGCGGTTGGCGAGATTATTTTGACGAAGACATGTCGCAGCAGGCGGATCGCTGGATAGCAGACAATTTGCGCGACACGGATTTCCGCTTCCCTCACTTAGAATAAAAGGCATGCATTCACTCAATAAATAATAGATATCAACAAAATCATAACATTCCTACTAAATTAAGTGCACCAGGGTACAGGGTACAATAGTTAAATAAATATTGTGGGACAACTCACACATGGCTTTAAATAATAAAAATAAAGTCTATTTTAATTTAAAAAAAAACGTGTTTGACTTGAATATCATAGCCTGACCAGTCGCACTTCACCATATTGTATAAGAATAAACAGTTTTATTTCATTTTCTGATCATACTTTACAGCTTAAAATAGCATTTAAGATACTTTACATCTGTAAGAGCAGTGAAAAACTTTTGCTGTATGGTGTACGTATATGTATACAATTTTAATAGTATTTGAATCTTTGGCAAAATGACAATTAAATGCGGTCCTTGTCTTGTTTGAGACTGTAATAAGGCTTATTATTAAGGTTACATTTAATTACTTGTGAAATAAAAGAAAAGTAAGAAGGGTGATATAACCATTTATTCGAATAAAATGCTTCATTTTAGTATTCTTTGTAACACCATGATATTTAAGGTAAACATCGACATAAGTATAAGTAGCGGTTAAGTAAACATTTTTTGACTCTCCTACAACTATCATAAGTTAACTCAATCACTTACTTCATAAATAAAACAATGCGTCAGTCCTCCTTCACGTTTTTATTAAATAATACGGTTATACAAAGAAAATAAATTAAAAGCCAGATTTAAAATCAATCATTCGTCGGTAATATAAAAATTCTAAACAGACTCATAATAATGGATAATAACCGCGAGGCGCCCGCCGGCCGGCCCGGCGCGCGGACTCCGCAACGAATCGGCAACGTACACATTTATAAAAAGCGACTCTATAATATAAAAGTGGGAGGAGCCTCCCGCACCTAACGACTCGCCGCTAAGAGCGGCGTTAAAACTATTATACACTTATAGAAAATCACAAAATTCAAGCGGAAATAATAGGAATCGGAATCGATCACTAGCGCCGTGCGGCGCGTCTACGCGATGACGTCGGGCAGCAGCGCGTTGTCGGGCGCGGGCGGGCTCGGCGGCGCCTTGTCCGGCGACTGCGCGCCGTTCAGCGCCGCGCCGCGCGCCGCCTTGCCGCGCACGCCGCCGCCGCCCGGAGCCTACACATTAGTCGGGACAAATTATTAGCCTGGTCTTTGATTGGTTTCATGGTAACTTCATTTATAAATTCCAATAATTGTTTTGGACAATCTCGATTCCTGCTTGTCAGAATGGAATTAACTATGTCCGCTCTAAAGAATTCGATTTTATATGCGGGAGTTTAAAAAGTTACTAAAAAGTACCTTTATGGGGGCGGTCCTCGGGGGAGCGGTCTTTGAAGTGATGCGTTTGTTAACGAGATCCTTGCTCTGCTTGTCGAGAGGGGCGCGCGTAGCCGGCTTAGGAGCGGCTGGCCTAAAACAGAATGAATCTAGGATTAAAAAAAGTTTAACAACAACTTGGCAATATTATGTATATTGTACTTCTTTTTTGATATAATAATTAATCGATCGCAGTCACTCACTTGGCGGGCGGTGCGGCCGCAGGAGCTCGCGGCGCGGGGCGAGGGGCCGCA
Organism: Erynnis brizo brizo; assembly: GCA_018248615.1. NCBI lineage: Eukaryota > Metazoa > Arthropoda > Insecta > Lepidoptera > Hesperiidae > Erynnis > Erynnis brizo. The sequence continues at coordinate 4,615 of DWIY01001328.1, forward strand.
GGCCGCGCGGCTGCAGGTCGGGGCGCAGGTTTCATAATCGGTTTTACGTCTCCGTTGGTGACGGGCTTCTCGGGAGCCTTAGGTTTGACTTCCTTGGGTTTCGCCGCGGGAGCGGGCCGGCTCGACGTCGTGACGGGCGGGCGGGCCGTGGTTGCCGGACGCGCGGCGGCAGGGCGCGGCGCGGGTTTGGCGGCTGAGGCGGCGGGTGCGGTGGCGGGGCGCGGCGCCGCCGGTTTGGCTGCGGGGCGAGCGGCCGCGGCGGGGCGCGGGGCGGCAGCGCGAGGCGCGGGGGCGGTCTTGGTGACGGCCGGCGCCTCCTTGGCAGGCGCGGTCGCGGGTCGCGAGGCCGGCTTGGTCGCGGGCGCCGCGGCTTTCGTGGAGGCCCGAGCGGGCGCCGGGGCGGTCGATTTGGTCGATGACGTCGCGGTCTTAGTGGCGGACGACGGAGTCTTCGCGGGAGTAGCCTTGGTCGTCGGAGTCTTGGTCGAGGGAGTCGCGGTCTTGGTGGCCGAGGTGGTCGCGGGAGCGGCGGTCGTGCGCTTGGCCGAGGCCGGGGTGCGGGCGGGGGCCGCGCTCGGCTTCGACGTCGACTTCGGGGTGCGGGAGTCGATCTTGGCGGGAGTCGTCGACGCCTTCTTGGCGGCCGGAGCCTTCGCCTTCGCCGCTCCGACGGCCACAGCCCCGGCGGCTGCAGCGGCGGCGAGCGCGGTGGCAGTGGCGACGGCGACCGATGCGTCGGCGGCGATGGGCGTGTCGTTGAGCGGCGCGGCGTCGAGCGGCGTGGCGTCGAGCGGGGCGGGCGCTGGAGCGGGCTCGACGGCCGGCGTGGGCGGCGGCGTGGCTCCGGGTTGAACGGCGTCGTCGAGTTGGATCTCGTTTGTGACGGGCACGCAGATCTCTTGCGCCCGGGACTCCGGGATGCCGATGTCGATGTCGGTGATGAGCTCGGTGCGCAATCGGTCGGGTACAATGTCGGGCGTGGGAGCGGCGATATCGACCGATAAGTTTTCCCTGTGAGACACGTCCGTCGGCTCCACTGCGTCGGCTGTGACTTGCGGAGCTTCGGGTGTCGCTCTGGAAGATGCACTTTTGATTTCGTCGTGTGGTTCTTCGTGGTGTGCAGGGGTAGGTGTCGGTTGTTCCGTTGCTTCTGTAGCTTCTTCGGGCAAAGGCGATGATCTAGGCGATGCTGTCTCGGGTCGTAGGGTCTGTGCCTCGCTTACGATTTCGACAGGTAAGGGAGATTGTCTCTCACCCATTACTGGGGATTTTGCGGTTTCTGCGAAATCAACGTCAATGTTAGTCGACGGCGCAGTCTCTACTGACTCTATCGCTTCATTGGGTACTATCTGTTGTTCTTCTAATGATATTGGTGAATCTCTATTAACTTCTACAGGAATAGGTGAATCAGTCTTCAAATCTTCTAACAAAGCAGACTCTCGATGAAATTCCTCTGGCACCGACGGTTCTCCTATCACAATATTGGCAGTTGAAAGTGATTCATTTGGTAAAGGTGATGCAGGCAGTAATTGTGATTCAGTCAGTACTGGCATTTCATCAGTATGAGGAGATCTAACAGGTATTGGTGACTCTGAAGGTAATGGTGATTCAGTTGGTGATTGTGATTCGATTGGTATTTGCGACTCAACTGATGGTTCGATAGGCACTGGTGATTCAACTGGTAAGGGCGATTCAATGGGGAGAGGAGATTGTACATGAAGATTAGTCTCAATACAGACACCTTCATCAGGGAGAGGTGAATCTGAGGGTATTGGTGATTCACTAGGAAGCGGAATCTCTGTTGGCAGTGGAGCGTTACTAGTTTCTTGCTCTATGGGCAGAGGCGAATGTGAGGGATATTCTGTTGGTAATGGTGATTGTGATTCTACAGGAGACTCTGCAACAAAATCTGTAATGAGGGGTGATTTTGATGGTACTAGAGAAGCATCCTGTTCAATGGTATCACCAGGAACTGGTGACTCACTGGGTAATGGTGATTCTGATGGTAATGAGGATTCTGCTGGCATAAGAGACTCACTTTGTACTGGAGAATGTGGTAACGATGCTTCCAAAGGCATTGGTGAGCTGGAAGATTCAACATTAGGGATCTCTGTAAAAGTATGAGTTTCAATGTTCATTTCAGTGGCATCTTCAGATAAAATATCATTTTTAGTCTCATAATGTTCTTCTGAATGCTGGTGAACATCGACTATTACATTTTCCTGGTTGTCATTCATCAAAAATTGATTCTTGATCTCATTGTTTACTGGTGCAGGTTCTGGTTCAGGAGATGATACAAGTTGTTCATTTGACACGCTCTTATGAATATCAGGACTCGGAGCGCATTCTGAAATAATTTCATTTTCATTTTTCAAATTTGTGTGAATAGTATCAGGCAATATGGGTTCGGACTTCTGCAATGGAGTTTCTTCATGGTTATTTAAAATTTCCTCATCATCATGCTGTAATTGTTCACTTAGGGGCTCATCAACCTTGCATTCTACATCAACATCTTGAGGAATCTCTTCCTGTGGTGTTATAACCCTAGTATCTTTTTCGCTTTCATCTACGTCTTGCAAATCTTCATTTGTGAATCCTAATTCAGAACTTTTACCATCAGGTATTTCAGGTATTTGTTCAAACAGCAATTTATGAGATTCAGGTGTGTCTGTTGGTGCAACATTTTCATGAGTTGTGTTGTTACAAACAAATTCATTATTTGCATAGTTTTGGATGTTATTAGTATTGTTAATATTGAAGTCCATAAAACTATTCATATTATCACCAAACATTACATCATTATTTGATTCCTGGACATTGATATCAGCTTCTGATAAGTCCTGTGCAGGGCTTAAATTTTCTTTATCATCATCATTAACATTGTCACAAACACCATTTGTCTGCATTTCTTCTTCTTCATCGCTATCAGGTAATGGTTGAACAGCATTCAGGTCAACATGTGATTCAATCTTTCCAAACCTTTCACATGTGTCGTCATCTTTTTCTTGATAAAAACTCATGCTCATTGGATCTCTCTCCTTATTTTTCAGTCTTTCAAAAAGTTCTTCATCTGCATCAGTAGCAAATGGATTAGAAGTTGTGTGAGTCTGGAATACCTAAAAAAAATATGAAAATATATATGCACTATGAATAAACTACACCAAATGTGATAAACCATACTTATTTGTAACTAAACAATATTTTGTAATATTGCATTACCAACCTGTATATTGCAAAAGTCTGTTGTATCTTTTTGTATTCTTTCAAAGTCCTGAATTAATTCTGTATCCTTCATTTTATCAGAATCCACACCCACATCAAAACCAAATCCTAAACTCTCCATTTGACATTTCTCATTTCCATTCAGATGCTCGGTGACACCTTCCATAGATATGTTCTGAAAGAAAGGAAAACATTATCTATTTAAATACTTTTCTTCGGTGTCCCAATGAAACTAACCTAGAGGAAATTAACTAAGGACCTAAAATAACTGGCAACAGTAACACACTATAATACAAATTTATTATTAACAGAACTAATGAGTTCATTTGGAAAGGGCTGTAGAGGGGCTCCCAGTCTGTTTGCATACCATAAAACTTAGTGCACTTTAGTTGGATGGATATGGTTACAGCACATGAACTTATGAATGAATATAAATAAAGACTATCTAATTTTACATCCTGTTGAATAAGTACTAATATTTCACAAAAATTTTAATTGAATGGATCCAAATCATTTAATGCTATGGGATAATATATGAAATAATTTACAGAGGCTGTGCCTAAACCACTCAGTATGTACTTAAACTACTTCATTGAAAGTCTTGTATTATCTTATGATGTAATTTAATATTAAACTAAACTTAGTAACACTGTATGTGTTAACTGATGCATAATTATATCAATCAAACAATAATCCAGAGATACTGCCACTTAGTACTTGTAATGATGACATATAAAATAGCCACAACAAATGACTTCATTTATTAAATGTATAATAACAGCTACACAATACTACTTAACTACACTGTTCATCAAATACGAGTATGTGTAGGTTATTCAAAATCTAGACATCAACAACATTATAAAAGACAGATATTAGTAGGTATGTCATAATTATCAAGGGTGAATGTGGCGCTAAGATTTTAAGTTTTTAATTTTATTGATTTAGCTATAAGTAGGTATAACTCACATGATGTCCGTTGAGTTGATCACAGTTGTCCAAGTCGAGGATCTCAGCCGGCCTGACCACGGCCTCAGTGTTGAACTGCGCCACGTCCGGCAGCTCGATGTCGTCCATGGGCAGCGGCTTGCGCGGCGACCCCGCCAGCAGCGTGTCCGCGCCGGCCACCGTGCCCGGCACGAACACCGGCGCCTCGGGGTTCAGCGGCGAGCTGTTCATGTCCACTGAACTACTCTCCCACGCAGACTGGAATACACGAGAAACAATCAGTGGTGATAGAATAGAAGCACTGTCCTCCAACGAGTTAAGAATTGGACACAATCATGATGAAATCCACCAGATGAAACTATGAATTTCTTATAACAAATCTTATTCAAATGACATTTAGCCTAACTTATTTATATGGATTCCTGATAGAATTCTGAATCCACTCTTTATTAGGTATTTAGCCACAAACTAATGTGAAACCCATCTGATGTAAGGTATGAGAAAGATCCTTGGAAATGCCAACCAACACCTCACACACCTCGCCAGCCCATGGTGTGTCACCAAGAGAAGGATAAAAGTATAAAAGATATAAGGATAAAGTCTAAGATGCTGATGCTTGTTGGACTTTACATGCCTAGAGAACATTATGATCTCTCAAGCAAGCATGAATTTCCTATGTTTTGTGTCCCATTGTCAGTAACCCATTAATGACCCACTACAGGGGCATTCTCAGGTTTCCTCACGATGTTTTCCTTCACCATAACAACAGGCTATTACCGCTTGTGTACCATAAACAAATAAAATCAAATAGATTGCCATGGGAAGTTGGCAATAGTGGTTAATAGAAATAAGGTTCTTGTTTTTATTAACCCTATATAAGTTTGTACTCGGCAGTCTGCACTGCACATAACACTGGTGATACATATGAGTGGTGATGGTACAGCAACAGCAGGTAATGAAGTAATTTTATTTATAACTCCGAGTTTTTACCATTTAAAAGAAAAAGCATTAAAACATTTTTAACAATTTTTGAGGCATCCCTTTATACAAATACCAAATAGGTAATTAAAACATTCCCACTTGGATTTTGTAAGAACATGGAGTTCTAAGGAGTAAGGAAGTTACACATTCAATTGTTATTTATTTGTATTTTGAAATTACTGCATCTTGTATGTAATGTTTTTAAATACAATACATTTTGCATTTACACAAAACCACAAGAATTTATTGTCTTGTTTTCCCCTTAGTGTTATTTATATTTCATAATAAAATGATAAATTGTCTTCGAAATAATGACCAACCTATAACAGCTGATAGGTAGTTAAGTAGGTACTTATTAACTTTTTTAAACTTATCATGAATTCAATAAAAAGAATTATTATCTTACATTCTCAATATCGCTATTTATAGTAATGACAGCATTCAGTAAAATCGGTCATAAATTAATGTAAGAGTAATCATTAAATTTTTCACCTAACGTTATCCTGCCAAGATGTTTCGGTGCGTGGCGGTACGTCGGCCTCCCCGC
>DWIY01001329.1:0-10312 GCA_018248615.1 Erynnis brizo brizo
TTTAAACAGTTTTTATTTGGATTTTCTATAAAAGCGTATTTTTTAGTGTTTTTTGTAAAAACAATGCCAAATTATTTCGTTAATATTTAAGCATAAACTTTAAAGTTAATGTAGGCCGATATCAAAAACTTTTAAGATTTTATTATATTACTAAGCAACACAAATATAAATTAACAATTCATTTATTCGCTTGTAGTTATAGCTTTCAGTGAAACAATATTCTCTCTAGGATAGTTCGTTCCTTACAACGTTCCTAAGAAAAGGCAAATATACGTTGAATTGTCGAAGAAAGGCGCTCCTTATGCCTTGAATGACGACTACATATACCGTAATATGTATTGCATTGTTGTCTGTACTTACCATAATGAAATTTTAAAACTTTAAAATGACATATTTTAAGATGTCTACAATAAAAGGAACTTCCTAGATGCATTTTTCGTATTTTAAATTTTTTGATATACCTGAATAGTAAATGGTAACAATGGTGAAGTCAGTAGCGTGCTAGAATTTTAAAATTCTTCATTTTTGTCATATTTTAAAGCATTATTATCGAAAGCATTTTTGCCACGTAACTGTCGTTATAGTTCAAACTGAACATGCTTCTATTCAGTTTGTACCTCTCAAAGTATTTAAAAACCTCCATATTCTCAATCAGGGTTTTCTTCTAAAACTTAAACAACATGGAACAACAACTATGGCTATCTTATTCTGACAAGGCATATCAAGATCTGCGAAATATTTTATTATTCCGATAAAGTAATGAGTGGATAACATAATTATTATAATCTCCTCCTTTTTTGTAGTTGGTTAAAAATTATATTAATATTTTGTTGATATTGGAAAAGAACACTTACTTGTACAGTGACTACTGCATTGCATTTCTCAGTTCAAATTCCGGCGGAGACATAATGGTTTTAATTCTCGTTATGAATACTAACCACTTCGTTAGTTACTTAGTAAAGTTTTCAAAAATTCTACTGCGGAACGTGTGGATAAATGTGTGAAAACCTACTTAAAATTTAGGCCACTCCACTTTCGTTCAGAAAGATTTTAATGAAAACGCAATTAAAGAACCTGCACCAAATTTGAATCAACTGGAGTGAAAAATTGTTACGAATGTAGTTTTGAAGTAAGCCGTCTTTAAAGTTATACTGTAACAATTTTGGTCCTAGGTTACAATACAGTACTTGGGTACTTACCAAAATAGGTAGGTACTTCTCTAGTAACAAAAACATCTAATTATCTTTCTTAAAAGTTGTTTCTTAAAACTGAAAACATTGCGAGGAAACTTGCATGCCTGTGAGCTCCTCATAATGTTCTCAAAAGCATGAGACGTCAACCAACGCGCATTAGGCCAGCGTGGTGGAATAAGGCCTTTAAGCCTCATTGTGAGAGGAGACCTGACCCTGTAGTGGGTCATTAATGGGTTAAAGATACTCAGCTCGTGGTTACAAGGTTGGTTCTGGCTAGAAGGAACTGAGCAACGTAAATGGCATTTTTAAAGCTTATAACCTCATACTTCGTTTTGGTTTTTTTCAATCGGACGTGGTAGTTTTTGGACTGCGATAACCAGGTCTATTAGGCCTATTTATTAATTATTGGTAAAAGCAAATAAACGTACCTACATACACAAATGATTTACCAAATTATCTGTTAAATTCCCATGTTCAAATTCATAGTCATAATTTGCGGTGAACTTAGTGATGAATTATTGCTAGGGGAGACGCCGGGATTTGCGCCTTAGCACGGTCGTAATTCCTTGTTCAAATGTACTTACACCCATGTATCTGTGTTTAACAAAATTATAATAGTTATAATAGTGATGTAATGCTCATAGGCGGCAAAGTTTTGTATTTAAGCAGACATGAAACAGCATTTTTTTATGTCTTGTGTCTTGGTTGGGAGGTTGGAGACGATCGTAGTTCTTATATGCAGTAACATTAGCAACCCATCTCTGAACGACAACATTTTATTCGTGTGTGTAGTTAAATGTACTGTTCTGGACATTGCAACGGTTACTTAAGGTCATATGGAGCATGATCAAATCACAAGGAAAACTATCGTTTACGTCGTTTACTATTTTGCAAACTCCAAAACGTACGAATCCAATTTTAAAAAAATACATATTTCAAATCTTAACTAGTTACTTTGGTGTGTAACCTAAACGCTGAATAAACCAGACTGAGCGACGATCATTAGTCACAAAGGGCCTTCTGTTTAGAAAAATACTACCTACAGGCTCATAATGCGTTATTAGGTCATTACTCAAAGAAAATAACGCACAAAAAAGGAAGGAAACAGCCGCAACCAATCAAAGGGACGGTGGATCCTACAATTTGTATGGATTAATTAGAGGCTGCAAGAAACTGGGGTGGCAATCAAGGATCCTTTTAATTATCTCTGAATAATTCGCGGTTAAAATGGCAGGATTTAAACATCCAATCGGCAACTTTCCTTACGATCAATTTTTGGTTACTGTTAATGAATTGTACAAAGCGTTACCTATATATTTTCTGTATCATTAAAGATTGTTAATGATGTTTATCGAGATGGGGGAAGTAGTAGGGGTATAATCAATTAAAAGGTTTAAATGGGCATCCAGGCCTCCAAATATTAATAGTGACAATAGTGACGATTGTAGTGATGATAATCCATGGATACGCATATCCTAGCTTAGATACAGAAATGCTATCTGAAGTGATGATAATTAATTTATGTATGGTAATACATTCCTACCTACTCATTTAAGAAGATAAAGACGGTCGCTTCACAAAGGGACAAACGCATTTAAAAGAACGTACTTCTGATAAACAAACAATTTTCCACTCGGCGGGATGAGAGAGTGGCGATAAAATTCCTTCCTCTTCGAGCTGCATTGAATCTAACCTTCCTATTCTTCTCCGGGTGAACTTAAATAGTGCTATACATATTTAATTATTCTTAAAGGTCAGCTATCCATAAAAGTATTAAGTAAGACCTTCCCAAAGCTATCTCTCGCCCACTAAATTAACATCTACAAAAGTTTCAATTGTCAGTTTCCGATAATGATCGCTCGTTTCACATTCCCTTTTACTTGTTGAGAATTTTAATTGATTCATTTATGACATATCGATTACGTTATGAACCTCTTTATCAGATGGTAACGACAGAGCAATGAAAGCGGGAGCTTTTTACCGTTAAGGTAAGCACAAAAAAAAAGTGCAATCAGGTATGAAATTGCTTGGGATCCGCATTCTCACACATTGAATTTGTCAAGTTTGTTTTTAACGTGTACTGTGTGTTCCGTATTTGGTTTTTATGTTTCAAGTCTTTTAGTTAATAAAGCTTTTAGAATTTTTTGATTTTGACAGAGCTTTTGAATTTGATGTCACGTAAAAATGCAAATTGCAAAGTGTGTATTTCAAAATGTGTTTGAAAATCTTATGGTTAATCTAATAGGCATATCCTCTGTTATAAAAGTTTATTTTGTTACTATTTACAACTTTTTATTGTAGATTTTTGAATAAACTAACTTAAAGTTATTACGACCAAATTACAGTTTAGGCGTAGAAGAAGCTCAGTCACGAACAAGAATATTCCCTCTATCTTTGTGCCATATTACAACATCTACTACAAGGGACAAAAAAACAGTTTGTTTCTTTAATAAATTGTATTCAAACATTGTATTAAAATAGAAATTTGGTATCGGAATCAAATCTTAACACAAAGTAAACACAAAGTATGTCGCCATTTCCGTCACGTACCAGAACACTACTCACAAACGCATATGAAACTTTGTAAACATTGTATCGCTATTGTTTGATGATGCGATATGTTTGCTAATTTCGAAACATAATTTATAAATTGAACTACCAATGTTTTAATTAATTGGTACATTAATAATACTGATTTAATTTTGTTAATTATTCTACTTTTCAGTTCTACTTTAGTAGATCATCCGGTGTACAACCGTTTAGACAAGACATTAATATGTTGCCAAAAATCTATGAATAATTTTCACAATTTATTAGACGCTTGAATTCAAATTGTAAATTCATGGAAATAAAATTTACATTCAACTCCTACGAAATTTACTAAGGTAAGTAAGGATTTTTAAATGCTTTCTTTTATCGAACTTATTTCTAAAATCATCAACACTGTACTTTTTCTCGCTTTAACGTAATGAGTTTTGGATATTTTTTGTATTATTTTAATATTGATACTTACAATTTTTTAAGATGTATCTCCAACGACGGTAAATTGTTCCATGATTTTAATATCATACGGAATCTTAAAAAGGAATTTGTAAAAATTCACTTTGAGGTAACAGGCACGGCGGTGGATATTAAGGACCTAAGCGAAGGTGATAAATACACTATGACCATAAGAGAGGAGATTGCGATCACAACGGGTGTACGCATATGGATCGCAGTTGGGAAAGAATCGGTAGTAAATAACGTGACAAGGAAATAACGTGGCTTTACTTAACAGTGGGGAATAGACTCGATCAAATTAATGTAAAAAGCGTTTAAGTATGTCCTACTATACTCAATATGGGCATGATCTTGGACTATTAAATAGATAACTTGTATGTTTTTGCACTGTAATTAAGTCAAGGATCTACCTAGAAACAAAACTTTTAATAAGTACCTATATTTAAGAGACTAAAATTTCTAAATACATCACAATTTTTATAAACAATCTAAATTTTATAAAACAGTATGTATACAATTAAGATGTATGAGTAAGTATTTGTTTCATAATTACCAAATTATATTATGAAGTACCTCAAACAATTATCGTAAAAGAAATCGTCGCATTGAATTTAACAGTACCTACATAAACTACAATCTTACAATCTAATCTTATTATTTAACGTACAGACTTACAGTTCAATTTTAAAATTATGTAACTACAAGCAAACGAGGTAGTTAAGCAACCATGTAAAAAACACCACCCAGCGACTATAAAAAACTCGACAAAGGGTTAACATGCAACTAATTAAGTTTCGGCCGAAACTTTTAGAAGCGACCCAAAATTGGGTTAGTTTATGGGTTGAAGGCGGGGGAGAGCATGTGTAATACTTTCTGACACACTGACAGCTTCTTAATTCAAAATGGGAGCCAAAAAAACTAAAAATTATAGATGGATCCTATCGCTTGATGCCAAGGCAACATTATAAAGTAAAATGTACTAATTTGTGTCAGGAACTGTAAATGAAAAGAACGTTTTACCGTATTACATAAAGGTGCTTTAAACTTTTATATATATATCAATAAATATCAAACACTACGAAAGCAGAGGAAGGGTTTAACGAAAATCCACAATTACTTACCGAAAATTCAGTCATAAAAGTTTTTATCGTTGTCCTCATCATCTCAAAAGTTAAAAATGATATGTAAAGCTCTTAAGCAAACAGATTTTATCAAAGTACCTGAGCGATAACTAATTTTTAATATGAATATTCATCCAAAAATAGAATTTTTGGTAATCACCCACCTGGCCCATATGAGTCAACTAAAGTTTACAACTTTGGTTATTATAACATCCACCACAAAACAACAACTGATTATTATTTTGTTTCGGTTTTTACACTGTTTTCGTACATTAAGTCTTAAAATACATGCGAATAGAACAGTGTATTGATCAAAAATATTGTATTCCCTTTTACTCTCTCTACACACTAAATTAATCACTAAATTCCTAATCCAGTTTCTCCTTCCATCCATCACTTCATCAATTACAAGAACATAACTCATGCACGTGCTCGTCACATAAAAAAAACGTGCGTTAAGTCAACCGCTATCTAAATTTTAGCGCTCGGCACTCACTCATAACGCCATCTAGATAAAAATTGACGCATAGAGCCGTTATAGCCAGCGTTGTGGAGTACGTGATGACAGGTGATGGGTGAACACCGCTGAGTAATGAACGGGCCATTACTCGTTACAGACGCGTCTCGTTTTAACTATTATGGGGATTTCGTAGATCTAAAGGAGTAGTGTTTCAGTTGTAATTGGGAACTTATTTCACAGTAAATGCTACTATGCATCCTATTCCACAAAAAATATACCCGCCGAAATTATAACCTTCTCTGACTTTAAAGTCAGTTAAAAAGGCTAAAATGTTTAATTAAGAGCCTTATTTTAAGGAACCACCTATTAATTTATCAGAAATTTTAATTGATTTTGAAATACAAACTACGTAACAAAATGTTTCGAAAATTAATATTCCTATCAAAGACCGATATTCTTATGAAAATTTTAGAAATCACCTGTTTATTATTTACTATTTTTTTCATTTGCATACCTACTCGTAGATTTACCAAAATTACTCTGAAAAACCTTTAACTTACCAATTTTTACGCGAATAAACAATGTTAATTTTATTTTACAATACTGTATCAACTAAAGCGTTTTGAAATATTTCAACTAGAGCGACGATATACTGCTTTAACTAGAGCATTTTGAACTATTTTAACTAGAGCGTCATAAGTCCATTTTGAACAATTATTATTCACCTCACTCATAACGCCGTCTAGATACCGACGCTTGAAACAGACGCGTTATAGACGACGTTGCGAAGAGACGGCGATGACAGATGGCGGGTAAACTTCAGGGCGTCGCTGAGAAATGAAAGCTCGTCCATTACACTTTATTCGCTCTAATAGTGAATGTACAATGTACATCCATACAAAAGATTTTTCAATAGTATTTAATGGTAATTTAAAAAAGTAAATTCTTCAAAAAAAATTCATTATTTTTAATGTAAGCTTGCCTGTAATTGCAATGCTGCCTAAACTTACTGTACGCCTATACCTCAAACTTTCGCTGAAAAATTAATCGGACTACGTAGCTACCACTCACTGATTAATTTCAGATCGTACCCAAGTTTACGTAATTAAAAACCTTTTCGTAAGTCAAACGCACACTCACAATTAGCTATGTTAGTGCGTAAGCCGCTTTCATAAGTTTCTCAACGGTAACCGTCCTTGATTTATCTAGCGCTGCAGCCGCTTCTTGTTTAAGCGATCCTTGGTCAGCTGTTTCCATTGAATGTTGAGTAGTCATTGTTTGTAAAACTGCAATCGTTTTGCACTGTGGGAATTGTGGCCTATCGTGCCATCGGGATTTCCACGTTCCAAAGGAAACTGACGAGACAGTGTAGCTTTATGTAACGTTTGTTGAACTGATGTTTCCGACAGTAATTGAAAAATTTCTGTCTTTTTTCCACGAGTTTGTTAGAGCTACCTATAGGTAGTGTACGGAGCCTCTACCTTGTTTTTATCGGTAGTTCTAGCTTTATGTTTATTGTTTACTTTTCCATCTCTTTTCCTATTAAACCTGTTTGCTTCACAAGAGATTAGAAGAACCGTTTCACTACTTTTGATGTTCTATAGTACATTCACTCTTGTACATGAATCTACATACTTGTACAAAAATCAGTGTTGCATTGATAGGCGAAAGAAGATAACAGGCAATATACCTGTCAATAGAAGATTACTGATCTCTTAGGTAATAATGACGAATCATTACCAGGTGCACAAAATACCTTTTGCCTTTTATCATCAGGTAAAGTAGTCGCTATACGGTCGAGGCATATCAATAGATTAACCATAATGAATGAACCAAGTGGCTGATTAGGATCTAATACATTATTTATTACTTATTAAAGTATTCTGCAATCGTTTTCATTCAAATGAACATTTGCGGGTCACATTTTGTATTCTAAACGTTAGTTTTTTAAATCATTATTTATGCTTGACCTACTTGTCCATTGAAAATTACCTTAAAATGTTGAAACACACCATCAAGTTTTATTAATTTATCATTATGAACTTGTGTAAAGTATATTTTGAGAATCTTCCATTAGAACAGTGGCCAATAATAAAAAAAACATGTGTATTAACATAAAAGCTAAGCAAAATTTCTCATATGAAACCTTCAACAGGCAGCTTTTGTTATTTATAAGAATACTCCAAAATTACAATGTAACTATTTGTTCGCTTGTTAACGGTACGCCTCCAAACATCTGTGAAGTAGATCATGGTTTAACTCAAAGGAATCCGTGGATAATATTTCTCGTATTACCCAAAAGTGAGAGAATCCAAGCTCCGATGAACGATAAGGTAATAACAGAAGCCGATCCTATCTTTGTGCCCTTTTGTTATACGTACAACACAATGCAGTTGTAAATTTTTGGGTTCTTAACTCCACAATGTTCTCGTCATTAATCTATGAATCCGTTGTAACTCGAAGCGGGGCTGGGATCTTTTGTACCTGCTCCGTTCCTTCGCCTATTGTGCAGCCCCTGACATGTGCGGAGCCATGACAAAAACCGCCTTGTGCAATATCTGCCCCGAGACGTCTGCGTTGATGTGAAAATAATACAGCAGACCAAAACGTAATATACCGTCGTCTCGTATTTCCCTCGACGTTCAGACGCCATGAGATTCTAATCAAATACAGACTAAAACGTTTTTCTAGTTCCGAGACAACGTTTTATGGCCAATCAATCCGACGGTTCGTCTTCGACGTCTATTTGGGTTATTTTTAAAAATGTCACCCGCAACCTTCGTTTCGGTTTTTCTAACACATCGTTTCCACTGAGCCCTTGACATGCATTAACACTTAGGGCTGTGACGTGCACTTTTTCTGACGAATCTCCAGATGTGACTGCGTCATTAAAATCTATGGTACCAAAAAGATCAAAAGTTATCTCCTCAGTTGGAGAAACTCCCTTTCCCCCGGCGTCCCTTCCCTTTCCATTCCCGAGTCCCCGCTGTTTTGAGCGGTGTGCCAGTCGAATCTCGACGTCGGTGAGGGTCGGACGTACCGGTCCGTTCGCCCGTGTTCGCCGCGCGTTACCGCGAATTGATGGAAACTGTTTTCATTGGTGCCATTTACATACGTGAAGTGAAACTTGATTTGGTATTCGTGTGATGTGACTAGAACCGTTTATGCATCGACAGTTCACTAACTGAATGGGATTTAGTGAGTGACTAATTAGCAGTGTTGTTTGTTGTGGATTACATTAGTGGTGTAAGTTGTTTTGTAATGATTTCCTTTCGGCGCGTGAAGTATGGTGTGGCATTATTTATTATCGCTAAGCCTTCGATCGTGTTCAATTGTTTTGTCTATCGCGTTTATTACGGCTTGGTTGAATGGCCTCTGGATAAAATGGTCATGAGAATATTTTCAAAACATTATTATGTTTTGTCGACTTATCGGTTATTATGTCTGGTTTATCGTTTCTCTAAACAGTCTATTCGTTTTTAATTAGTTAGCACCTTATTTTTGTTACGGTCGTTGATTTAATTGAATTAATCTGTGTTAGAAACATCGTTGAAATAATCTGTGTGTACTGAAAAATTGTAAGTTTTATTGACATAAAAGTTAGTTGTTTGAATTTTAAAAAAATCTGATGTATTAAGACATTAAGACCTATCAATATTAATGTTATTGTTTACAGTTTAAACTTTGCAGCTGCTCTTATAAGTTCGTAGTGAGATTACTACCAATTTCACATTAAGCTTTATTTAAAAAATAGGCATAAGTTTAAATTTATGCGGTAGCTTAAAAGCTTTCTTCTGTTTTACCTCTTTTATAGTAATTGACGTACATTGGTTATTGCGTAATTCTAAGCTCCTTTTTAGTCGTTGTTATAAGTTAGTTATTGATATTATATTTTTTCATGTTTATTTCGAAGTTTTGTGACTATCTACCAATAATAGTATCGTTTTACAACTTTTCTGAATTTACGTTCAAAGCTTCATTGTTTTCTTCTTCCTTTTAATTGTTAAAGGCGTTTTGATTATTGAGCTTTTTTAAGGTATACTCATAGTACATTACTAGGTGTATTAAATTCATTTTTTTATTTTCCATCTAGTCGCTCTATTTCGAAGCCAAACAATGTAGGCACCTACAACTTTTCTAAAGAAGCTTAAAAGCTCTTCTGCGAGCTTCTCGTGTTGCGGTCCACTGAAACTTTTGTCACTTTATAGCACTTAGACTTGGAGTTGTATCAATGAAGAACTTTCCAATATCGTTGTTCGATGAGGATCGAAGTCAAAGTTTAAGTGTAACAGCCGAGTACCGAGGTACCGAGTTAAGATTACAAGAAAAGCGTTTTATCGAACACCAGATAGGTATACAACTTTGTGTGTTGAGAATTTGAAGAGATGGAATAATGTTGGTTTAGTAACCGACATGAGTCGTGAGCACAGAAAATCGGTGGGAGGGATATTGTACACTTTCGGCCAATAATAGCAGCCGAAAAAACGCTTCTATTGGTTAGACGTTGAACCACTGACCAACTGACAACTGACGAACCA
>DWIY01001330.1:0-10312 GCA_018248615.1 Erynnis brizo brizo
ACTGGTGTCTATGACCATCTCCTCCGAGTCTGAGAGCTCGCCCTCCCAGGACATGGGTCTTTCCTGCTCACTGGGCTCGCACTGACCGCTCAATGAGCGTTTCTTCTTGTTCCTCATGTTGACCTGGAAAAAATTAAATTTTTAATTTTATTTTTGAATAAAATTAAGAACTTATTATAAATGTGAAAGTTTGTTGGGATCTGTATGAAATTTGGGACACAGATAGATTATAACTTGGATTAAATTATAGTACACTTTTTATCCATCTCTGAACAGATTAAAACATCGTGCGGATTATGTGGTGAATGATATAATTATAGTAACAGCCGCCTACCAACTCCTTGCACTACTTGTTGATCAGGTTCAAATACATCCATACCTACTAGTGGCACACTACTATTGGACTGACTGAGATCATGTACATTCATACTATTGGCACGCTACTATTGGACTGACTGCCATTCCTGAGACATGGACCAGGAGTTACTTTAAAACACTTTACAAGGCAATCAATCAATAAACCAAGAAGATCAAGAAAATCTTACTAAGTTCACGAGAAACAAAGGTGCCTTATACTCGTACATAGTTGTAGGTATAAGCATTGTTCAGACAACGGCAACCCAACGCTTTGTACGGCATGTGTCGACCGTTATGTGTGAATCAGTGACGTTTCAGACATTCAGACAATCGGGTGCGTCCAGCAATGCTGACGACCTTGCCAAGGGCAGTGATGATACGGCAGTGTAAGTGATTCATACTAGATAAGACGAGGCCTGTTTTTAGTTTTTGAAATGTGAATAAGAACTGCGATTTTCATCTCTTTACGCATTACAAAGCCTATTTCGAACCTTGAATTCGCAGGTATGTCGCATTACATTGTAAGAAGTAGGTACCTACCTAGTAAAAATACGACGACATAACGTATGAAGATAGGCATTGAACATAAAGATATAATTATAATAATTCTGTTTACTCTTTCAAATTCACCTGTAAAAAATACATAGAAGATCTGCTGAACCAATATCGGTAAAAATCTTTTATCTAATATCAAATTAAATCAAAGGATCATTTTTGTATTGTATTTTTTAAATCTTTAATAATTTATCTTTTGGCCCATTTTTGTGTAAAAAGGTTAAATAACATAGATTTATGCCAGATTTGCGTAAGATTCGGTAACTAAGTACCTATATATCTATATAGCATCTCGGTATTTAATATTCGAGTTTTGGTTGCTTATTTTCTTAAAGTTTTTCTCAATAGAAACTCTCTTCACATTCATCATTATTTTTACCCGAAAAGAGATTAGCATATTAGCAGGAAGTGAAATTTTCGGCACAACATTGATACCTACAAAACCTCAGCAATGATTAAATCTCAAAATTATGATTTGTGCTAACTTCAGACTCAACTTGTGTAAATTCTTGTAGGTATGTTCAAGAGCGTTGTCTTGGGTTGAGCAAGGATTTACGAAATAAATTACAAGTTCGTGGATTTTTTCTTGTCAGTTCCGTGAATCTTTGTGCAAAAGTTAGTAATATTGGTAGAAAAAAGATAATATAAAGACACAGTTTAGAAGATTACACAACAGATAGCCATTGAAGATTTTCCGAAAGTATATCGGCAAAATTCTTAAATAACCATCGATCGATAATAAATTAATCATGATGATTATTATATCGATCACAAAGATATTATCAATTTTACTTATCGCATCTTTGATGAAGGCACGATTAAAGTTTTACGATTTTTGTCTTGTTACCGCTTCCTGTGTGTAACCCAAATTAGGTAGGTATTATCAATCAAACAAACTATAAAGTCCTAAATATTTTTTTAAAGTCCTAAAAATTACAATTTTTTAATCATGTGTGAAATTACAATTATTATTGTATAGTGTGTAAATTACAATTATTTAAACGATTAACTATTTCTAAGTTTCAAAATTAGTTGTAATTGACAACTATAGGACTTACCTCGTACTGATGCTGGTTGAAGTCTATCTTGGAGATCTCCGCATCAGTGGAGTCTTCGTCGTGCGGCTCCGAAGACACGCTGATGCGTACTCCACTCGAGCTGTAGGAGAACTGACCTGGAACCAGAGAGAACGGGCTAGAGTCGCTAGACATAATATAGACAAGTACGATAAGGTCGATGACCTTTTGACGGATTCTTTTTAATAAAGGAAATAAGTGACATTGCGTCATTTGCGGTCATTATAGAGTTATAGACCCAAGGAAGTCCTTATCCAACCTTAACATAGAACTATTGTTACAAGCCTTCTAGCAGTAGTACTTAAGTAGTTACAGCAGCAGATGTGATGGTCCTCTCTACAGCTTCCCAAATAATTTAACTATCTTGTTGTTTGAGGCGGGTGTGCTGTGCAGACACTGACTTGACAGTACAGCCTAGGTAACATCAACTGAGCAACTTATGTGGATTTAGCCGATATAACTCCGGCATAATCCCGTGCTTTCCAATTTTGACTCTACCATATTATTATATCGATTTCACAACAAAAAATATCACCACCACATATTCATGAAAAAACTAGGTAGGTACTTAACTACCTAATAAGTACCTACCAGACTAAAATATACATGTAGTACTATTAGTCTAGCAGCTAATGGGCTTACTTGGGCGTCTCGTCGAAACGAACGAACGAACCCACAAAGATTCAGCCTGTTATTAATCACTTAAAAAACATTCGGCGGCTGCTAGACTATATTATGTATTTTATTATGCAAAATGGAATGACCTGTTAGGCTGTCAATCGACCCCACTTAGCATTTTCGCGGCATCGTCACGACATCCACACGCCAGCCTACTTCCTGGCGCCATACTAACAACGAAACGCTCAAGGGTAGTTTTAGTTTCCGGCATGCGTGTTTCACTATTGTTATTGAACAATTGAAGGTGCATTTGCGTAAATAATAACAGAAACATGAAAGTCTTTGCCGGTTTTTAGTACTAGTTTTGAATTACTTAAAACTAAAGTATTTTTCGGAATTAGAAAAACTATTTTTTACTAACAATTTTTTTTTTCCGGTAAATTGGCAGTGGCATATGGCCGGTGAAACAAAGATATAAATGAGCTTGCAAGTCGGCAGCGATAGCAGCCTGATCCGACTTCAGTTTTTTTTAAATAAAATTAAGCCATAAATGAAAATAAATCAATCGACTTTTATGAAATTTTTATACAGGACATACACAATTACCTTTATTATTTTTTTTAATTTATTACGTTTATTATTTTTTTCTTCTAAAAATATTTTATTTTACTGTAAGTATCAAATAAATATATATTAAGTTATCCTATTTGAATTTGAATAGGTAACAAATAAGACATACCATTATTGGCTTCTGGACCCGGCATGCTGATAGTGGTGACAGACACATGACCACCCTCGATCTTCACAGCGTCCGCGTCGCTCGACATCGCGGCGTTCATCCGATCACCGATCACTGCACTACCATCACAACACTATAGTCACTAACCACTCTACACTAGCAGCACCACACAGTCATAACCCTCTAAAAATCATCCAAAAATAGTGCTTCAAAATTCTCAAAAACTATTTTGTCTATTCTTCATAATTTGTATAAAAAATATTCCTAATATTTTCTCCCTTGATCATCTTGCGTCGCTCTCTAAGGCATCTGCGGGACTCAGTCTTTTGACCCCTAGTCTGAACACAGGGTTACATGTTCCCAATTCCTTCGGGACATAAGAGTAATGCAATTGCGCTCCTTTTAGATGCAAACACGGGTGTTGAATCTTGAACGCGGATAACATCATCTTGTTTACCTGCAAAGAAAGAAAACAACATTTTATAAACCGATTAAAAAAACATTTTTTTTTAACATTACTATACAAAATGAAAATTATTATCGTACCTAAAAATGTATAAGTAAAACGGAACGCATTTTTATTTGAATTAAAAAAAAAGAAAATTAAAAACAGCGCAGCGCGGTAAAGTTCACGCTCGATTCAAATAAAGAATAAAAGCTGTCGTTTCGAAACGGTGTGTTTGTGTACACGTACGCGGCGCGACGACACGCGCAGTGCGCCGCGGCCTTGCCGGGCGGGCCAGTGCTGGCACACCGCGTCACAATATTATCGATAGATACACGACCTCCGTGTCATTGGCATTATGTTTACAGCGGAGGGCGAAGCTCGCGATAACGCTGCACTGCGTCAGCGTCTGTTTAATGAATCCGCGTTTACAACGTTACATTAATAATAGCATTTACTCTTGATAGTCGTATTCATATTTTTGGGTATATTTAAAATGCGAATTACATTACATAATAAAATTATGTAGCAGATTTCCAACAGAAAATTATACAGTGAAAAATCATAATCATTTATTTTGATTTAAAAAAACTGCCATAAAAAGGTAATTGTATTCATTACGTGCTAGATGAGTCGACAAACATTAAATCAACCAATTTCTTTTAAGTAGTTCTATTAACGGCTCACGGCTTTGTCTTATCTCAATTGGCGATAAAGATATTATTGTTTATCGATAAGTTAAGTCACTAGGTAGTCAAAAGGCAGAGGAGCGGGGGGCGAGCGGCCTTCACAGAGCCGGTTGTAGCGACCGGGCGGTCGCGAGCATTTCGCCTTTCGCGCGGACTCAACTGGTCCGCCGCTCCCAATCCGAGATCCAAGCCACTCCGACCCACCACACCATTTACATGTTAGATGAGTAATATGAGTAGAGCGATTGGCTATATTCTGTGTGGGGATTTAATTTAAAGTTATACTTATATTTATCATTTTCAAATCAAGTGTTATAAGTACCTACTAAAGCTTTTATGTATATTACATGTACTTATAACAGTTTTAAAAATGAATAAGTAATATCAATAAATGTACGTCTAGATCTCTAAGGATCGAGTTAAGAGCGTCTGGCAAACCAATTAAAGTCCAATAGAGTCCCTTGCTCCCCAGACATTTTACAGTTACCGCTATCAGTCACCGACAGTTGCCTTGCCAACGTCGGTAATTGCCAATTACACAATGAGTCGCTTACTACGACTCAGCTGCAAGTTGCAACGGTTATCGTATTAGGAAACTATAATTGCATGATTTTTACTACTATGGTCACATGATTGATGGGCATATGATTGCTCTTATATTTCGTAATACTCTGGTTTCAGCAATCAGGCTGTGCTGGTGTATATTTATTTAAAGACAAACTCATAAAAACTTGAAAGAAGTCATTGACAGCAAGTACGATGAGACGTGAGTACCTAGTTCTATTATTAAGTGTTATAGTTGCGATTATACATAATTAATCCATCTCTTTTATGACGGGTTAAGCCAAAATGCAAGAAAGAGATGAAAATAATTTCGTTATTTCGGTGTCCCAATAAAAGGAATACGTCCGCACTCCGCACACAAGATGGCGTCATCGTGGCCTAGACAAGGCCGAGCGGTCATTTATACGATACGTCAGACGATCGGCTTTGTCTATCTCATGTTTACAGATAATAATGGAAAATTTATTAACAATTATCAATTTTGTTTGCAAGTCATGAAATCAAATATTTGACGAGACCTATAAGGGTTGAAGCGCTCCAGAAAGTTGAGTTCGGTTATGCTTCTAACTTCAACGGAAAGCTCAATATATTGCACTAGCCATAAAACAAAACATTTCAATTATTCATTTTACAATATTTTGTTATTTATTAATAAAGAAAATTACTGTTTGAAATCCTCATTATCCTAAAGCCGTGGAATTGTTGTACGACTGCTTACGATTTAAAATCTAAAAACAGCTAAAGCAGTTAAAACGTACCTACATATTATAAGAAAAATATTATATAGGCCTGGACTGTTTCATTTTATAGGCTCGAATAAGTAATGTCCTTGTGTTGTTCTGTGTTATCGATGGACGAGCCGAGGCGTCGACCGATAATTATCTTAAGGTCACATCACTATCTCAATGACGTAGACATCATACCATGCCTTATGATAATTTAGATTATATTTATACACAGGTGCATTACAACGCTTATCCTTGTCTTTTCATAACCGAATAACAACATTTACAAGACTTATTTTAATGTTTCTGCCAATTTCCAGGCTCAAATATACCTATTTAACGCACGGTATGGCAAAATGAACGAAATAGGTACATTTTTTCTTGCGCTTCTCCGGTACAGTAACCTATGTTTGTGTCACTACTTTGTCTACGTACGAAAGGCAAACGCTCTAATGGCCAGACCATTTCCTATGGCCTTGACCCTGATGATTGGTGAGGTCGTCCATCTCCAAGAGTGCGACGCACCCTATCACCCACGCTGCAACTAAAATAGACGAGGTGAATACTCCCAACTCTTACTATGATCGTCAGCTAGGGATAAAGAACTCTGGTGAACTTGATAAATAAAAGAAACTGCATCCATTTTAAATTATCTATTATAGTTACACTTAAATATGTCGTTGAAGCGGAGTTAAATGAAAAAGAGGATGATTTTATATAATAAAGTTTATATCGTTTGAAGTTTATTGTAAACTGACTTCATTCGAAGAGATCAAAACTGATTCTATCAACTAGCAATGATAAATTAGAGCTAGCATTAATAAACATGTAAAAATTAATCTATGTACAAAGGAGTGTGTGTCCTTTAAGTTCAATTTAAATTAATTAACTGACAACACCTGTTTTAATTTTAAATTGTTTTTATCTATTTTCGCGGTAATAGAAAATCCTAAAGGTGAACGACTTATCTAACTGACGTATCGAGGGCTCGGCTCGTTCATGTACCCCAAGTGCGAACGAGCCGCCAGGTGAAACTAGTTACACTTTATCACACAACGTACTTATAGCATTCTTGAAGGAAATTTCTGTAGCGATCATTCCAGACATTTAACGTGGCTGGGAGCTACATAGCTATAGAAATATTTGATAGAGATGAAACTATCAAATTTAGTAGTTTAAGTTGAAAGTGTCAAATTATAAAAACAATTACCCACTAACTTTTAACCGCAAAAATAGTACTTTAGTTATAGTTCTTACAGTTAAGTCTAAAATATACAAAAAAATTAAATATGAAGAAACGACATACAATTAAAAATTGCAATTTAATTATCATCGGTCATTTAGGTGATATTAGTACTAAAAGAAGATAGAGACTGGTTATTGTCCTGTTTACTTATTTTTTGCTATTTCACAAGATCACAACATTAGGAACTTACGTTATTGTAAATATTGTGAAAATCCCACACTTCAAGAACTAATTTTCAGTTTAAAGGTAAAGCATTTCATGATCGCCTCAGTTAAGCGAGTGTGACCTAAGGTAAGGTTGCAACACAAGCTCAGAACAATTCCTTGTACATTTAGATTATGTATTCAAAGAGAAAGTCAAGGCGTGGGAGACAATAGTTGCAATTTTCTCTTCGTAATCACACTTCAAATCATTGCGAGCACCATGCGCACATATTGAAATGTATGATTACACGGTGTTTAGGCCCGAAGGTATAATTCATTGCAATATGTAACGACTGGGCAAACGACAGCAAATATTTCTAAAGTATCTAAGTAAGGAACTTAGAATATTTGAGTTACACTTTGATAATGTATTAATCTCTTTAAACATAATTATAACACGGAGAAATTTGAATCAGCAATGCAATTGGCATAAAGAATACTTCTTGTAAATAAACACAATCCATATAAGCACTATGCAGTCACAGCAGAACGCCGAGATACAAAAACAATATTTACAATTATATTATAAAACAATATTTTTACAAGATATAACATCTATTTCATTTTACAAAGTAATTATACATAATTGATGAGCGGCTTAGATTGAACGAATCACTGATCATACAGGTCGTTGATCCATCTTCTATTTCACCATGTTCCTTTCACAATGTGAAGGAAATACTTCAAAATTTAAATGTTTATTCTATATATAAGTTTTAAAATTTTCTCGGGTCTTGAATTTTTGAACAAAGTCAACTGTTACTATAGTATTATGTGCATACGTGATTATTAATGTATACCTTACAATGCTGAATTTTAATACAAAGTCTGTCAATAACATTTGAACAGAAACCCATAATTGCGTTTTACTGTCGTACTTATTAAATTTTTATGCATCATTTTCAGCAGACAGCAGCTAAACAAACGAAGCTGGCACAAACGTAAATACGTAGAATATGGGGCACCGAGACTTAATGGCTGGTATTTATTATTTCGTTTTAATGTCGTCTGAGACGGAGGTCGCGATCGTAAGTGCACCGAATTCGTGTCATCGACAAGGTTTTATAAATTACACTGGCTAATATGCATACAATACACATGTTATATTTATGTGTACATTTTATGTACTATTTTGTAAAGTAAAATATGTATTTAAGATATTTAAAAATTGTACTAATACTGTACTACTATTATTTTACATAATAATATTTTCACAAAGATAGATATATATCATTAACAATCTAATAATATTGTCATTAGAAAATTTTAGATTTTCATAATTATTACCTTACAAAAAGGTAATAAGTAATCTAGTTAAGACAATTATTTTATCGATACCGTATAAACCCTTGTCCAACACTAGTTTTGACGTTTAAATAAATACTAACACTTTTATTCTTTGTGTATATTGTATTTTTAAGCCTTAAGGAAGAGAAAATAAAATTACTCACTCGTATATATATATTACTGTTTTTATATACACAAACATTATTGTACTATTGAAGTCTGGCAACTTTAAAATAAATGTCTGTCTATCAGATGCGCGCTTCCGCATAATAGAGGCGATCAGTCATTGGCGGTCTATGACACAGACCTTGGGACAGACATGAGTCATGGTTACGCCGCCAGGTACACTTCTATAATTATGTATGTATATAGAGAGAGTAGAAAGCTCAGAGAGCTTAACGGCTGAATTGCATCATGCTGCCCTAGGCTAAGAGGAGTTTACTTTTATTTTTAAAGCAAATGAATGTATAAACGGGCATGCCAAGTGGTCTATGCAACCCATGGATAATGTCTTAAATAGGAAAGAATTCGTGTCCAAACGGGTGTCGAAAGTTGTTGTTGAGTATGTTCTCAAGGGCTTCAATAGGAAAATTCAATTCTTGCAATGGTTTGTTTTGTACATGAACAAAGCAGAGAGGAGTGACTTATAAGTACCAAAAACTCAAGCGTTTATCCCGTGAGATCAGATTGCAAGTACTAAAGTTTTTTTTTTTTCGTAAAAGGTAAGGTAAATAATGTTATTTTACCCTACATATTATTATGTATTGTTACTGTGCACATACTTACCTAATATAATGTGCACAGCATGTTCAATTTGCTTAGACTCACGATAGCTAAAATGTACCGAGTAGGTATTTGTGTCGCGGCTAATTTATTGCCTGCTAACTTAGGGCCAGGCTTTAGATTAATAAAGCGGTGTAAACGATATTAATTAATTAAATTTATGGGTTACAGCTCGTATCAAAGATTTAGCGATAGCTTTAGACCTAGATCAAAGTGTTCGCTAGCACTGTAAGATTGAGAACAGCAATTTATTGCGATATCACGGAGCAATTCATCGAAGGGCTGGCTGGCTGGCTGGCTAAAACCCTTTTTGTTTCCCACAGTTGGGCACGCGTCTTCACATCAGGAGGAGGCTCACTCCATCACTGTCCAATGCTGATTGGTGAAGATACGAGCTAGTGGCTAATTCTCGACTCCGACAAATTTAAGGACTGCAATCTTATCGGGCATCGTGAACAACCGGAACCGTTCCCTCTGAATCCAGAATGTATCGCTTGCCCAGTATTCAACTGCGACCCTAAAATCACAACTCATGTCCAGGCAAATCACTATAATCGTGAGATAAGAACCACAGTCCCTAGTGAAAAATTAGTTTTGTAAAAGAAACAGAATTGGTCGCAGGAGTCAATGTTTTGAACGGAATTTTCCCGAAACCTTTCAATGACCTTTTAAGTGGGTACGTTTCAAAGAATTAATGTAGCGAGACAAATAAATTTCATCTGCGAAGACTTGTTTTTTACAGCCATCTTATTTTATTTATCTATGGTTATTTTATTTATCTATGAAAGCATCGAACACAATCGTGCAAAAATATGACAGGCTGAAAGGTTTCATGGCAAAGCCGTAAAACATTTTTTTTAAATGTGTTCGTGCGAATTGGAATCGGTTCCAAATTTGAAAATTTTAATAAGCTCCCATAGATTGCAATAAGGTTTTTCCATTTTCCACTTTCTTTTTACCGACTTCAAAAAAGGAGGTTATCAATTCGACACGTATGTATGTAATATTCTCAGAACTGCACAATT
>DWIY01001331.1:0-10312 GCA_018248615.1 Erynnis brizo brizo
TCGTTTCCATCGGATTGTCGAATAAGAAATGTAAGCGTTAAATCTTTACGTCTCAGTTAACTGCGCCCGAGGCGAATCTACACGAGATACAAAAATTTTGTTATGAATCCAGCTTTTGTAAGAAATACCAGCGACTACAATCGGCGGATGCGGGCGTGTTGTGTTTATCCACCACAGACAACAAGCCAAACACCTTGCACAGTAATATTATAGATGACTGAATTTAATCCTATCATCAAACACCTTAAACCCAAATATGGTGGGTAGGTGAACAATTGGAATTTGCTTTGGTAACCTTACAAAATAAAATAATTAAGCTGCTGTGACGGCGAAGAAAAACTTCGTGAGGAAACCTGAGAGTTCTCCAAAATGGTCTCAGAGGCACGGGTACTTTCTCAGAGGTACTTGAGTGAGTTGGTGATGTGTTGTTTAATTTTTTACAGAGAAGACGAGGTTCGAATTCTGACCTAAACAGTGGCGTGGCGTTCTTTGGCGTGTCCCTTTTAAAAATGTTTGGGGGGAAGAGTAAAGATTTCTTAAAAAGAAAAATGTGAGCATAAAATTAAATTATCATCATAATTTAAAACCTTTTTAAAATATTTGGAAGTTTTTATTATTTTTTTTTAAGATCGTAAACAAAAATTAATAAAAACGTAATAGACTATCAATCCAAATACATAGTCTTTAGGTTGCTCAGAGTTTTCCTTTATATTATTATGTATAGCAGTGAAAATTGCAAATTAGTTCAGCCGTCCCTCAGTGTAGCGTGCACAAACGCAACTGGCAGCTCATTTGTTGATGAAATTACAGTTGTTGTATTTTATGCCCTTAAATTATTGCTTCGAGACCTTACCGACGTCGAGAGAGATTACCTGACTATGTAAAATGGATTGAAAATAAATATTAGGTCTACAAATAAAACACAAATGTACACATGGAATTTTGTTATATTTGAAAAAAATATACAAAGGAAATCATTAAAATTATTTTGATACTGTACAATGTAAACATAATGAAATTATACATGTTTTTATAAATGCGTTATTTTAAAATATAAAAAGTGTTTATATAATATATCGACAGCTCCCAAGTACAGCGTGGCTGCAGCCAGTTTTTCTACGTCATAATATGATTTTCTACAATACAATACAACTTATGTAGCATTGCCCAAAATATAATTATGCACATCAATTTAGAACCGTGAGTTATTCAAATATCAATAAAATGTCAATTTATATTCAAATTATTATCGCTGCCATGTAGGTACATTGGCATTGCACACATACCCAATGCTTGTTAGAACAACTTATTTATTTCTTACCTTTAAAAACAGTTACTTATTATATATTTCTGTTTTTATAAATACAGTAATTATGTATTATCGTTATTAAAGGGCAGAAGAAAAATAAGAATCTAGGAGGTATGTGTGATACCTCTAGGAGCTTATTAGACACATTGTATGTAAATTGTTTTGACGATTCATTCCATATTTGACGCGTTGACCTCACTGCTTCGTGCGTTCGTTATTTCGAGATAACTGTTAGTACCTATTTAGAAAACATACATACAGTACTTATATGTGTTTCATCTCACGAAGGCTAGTGAGGTTTTTAACAAACACTATGCTACATAGAACGTCAGCAAGCGTAGTTAGACATACAGAAATAATGCGCTGTACACAATAAAGACCGAGGCGCTTTCGTGAAATAAAACATTGTACTATACCTCAGTTCAAATTGAAGTGACACGAAACATGTGACGATCGCTTTACACTTAATTGTATTACAGCCGTACTCAGAGAAATTAATTAACGTTAATGGTCCCTTAAGTAATTATAGATGACACTTATGTCAATACGAATAAAGACGATTATTTTTTTGTTAATGAACATTAAAGTTAAATGACGTCTCTGAGTGCGGCAGTTAGATTTATAAAAAGAATCCAATGTTCTGGAAGTTAGACAAGTCAAAAAAAATTATAATTCATCATTAATTTCTTTCAATTGAAAAATTGTTTGTAATGTAATAAACAATTTTGCATTTTATTCAATTGCAAATTTGTTAATTTCATTACAAAAAAAATTTTTTTTTTTCAATAAACCAAGTTGTTTATAAGTATAAAACTATAAAGCAATTTATTATACCAAGTTAGTAGGTATAGGTTGTAAGTATTACCTCTGACATAATTCAAGGCGCCGTTCCAATCACGAGCGCGCGAGCTGGCCCACTTGCCTTCACTCTGGGCCTCGCTCTCAGCCAGCCAGCTCTCCGGGAAGTGTGGCCACTGGATAAAAAAATCCAGATCATTAACTTCTCTTTTTTTTAAATAGCAAAAAAAATCATCAGTGTTTATGACTGAATGCAGGGTCGGGCTTCCTCTAAAAATAAGAAGAAAATGACACAACGCAGGCTAGTAACCAATGTTTTCAAATTGTTGGGCAAATTTCAAATTTCAAAACTAAGGCTAATTAGTTGGTACTGACAGACAGAGACTGAGAGTTTAACATGCCCTGCGAAGCACTGCAACACTTTACATTATTGCATATCTGTATGTGATTGCTCGCAATACACTCGAGCAACAGACCCATTCTTTCTAAAAAAATTATCAGTTTCATACTCTCTTGTTTCAACTGACCCAATAAATTATTTTACTTTGTACAGATAGAAAATTTAGATTTCAATTCAGTAAATTTAAGTTACAAACCTGTATAAAATGCAGGACTTGGTTGCAAAATGGTGCGGGCGGGTACTGCCAGTATAAGTTTGGATGAGGAGCGCCCACTACCACAAACTTGTTGATGAGGGACCCATGGCAGTGTGCTAGGTACCTGTGTGACAACAGAATATACAGTGTGTATGGTCTCCAACTAGCCAATAATTTAAGGGCTTAAAATTTACCAAATTTCATCGATAAAACTGTATAGGGTCTAGCCCCCCTTGTTTTGAAATGGAAGCCATTACAATTTTGTATAAAAGTTTTATGTGGGCCCAGAAGATAATTTCCATTTCTTTGGACATGAATGTTTTATACAGAAGAAAAGGTATTATTTGATAGTCAGTATCCTATGCTATCAGATAAAATAGAAAATTTTCTAAATTTTTTAAATGTATAGTAAAAATGGTTTTTACACTGATTTCAATCAAAAACTTGATTATTATTTTTTTAGTTTTACTAACATAACTCGAAAAATATCTCATTAAGGCAAATATTTTTAGTGGTAGTGGTAAATACTGTTAATTGACAAATGAAGCCCTTTACTTACCAAGTAAGCATTCCTCCAATCCCAAAACCAATAATGATAGCCGGATCCTTATCTGATGCTCCAAACGCATCCAGCAACCCTGCCAACTCCTCAACTGCCTGTGGGGGAGAGAGGTCACATCTACTCCCACCCTCGCTGCCACCCGTCCCTCGGAGGTCCAGGGTGACTACATGGTGACCGGTGTCAACCAGCCTCTTGACCACTGACGACCAGGACGGCACCCACATGTTGCCATTGTCCGGTGCATCTCCAAGTATGAGGACCAGTTGACCAGATTTTGGACCGGTTTCCACATAGTGGTATTTTACGCCCTAAAAGAATGGCATTCTTTAGTGTATACTTTATATAAATTATTGTAAAAATTTGTATAACACTGAGTTATTTTCAGTTTAATTAAAATTATGGGTGTCAGTGTCAGAACAAGGAAACGATTAGAATAGTTTTATAATCTGTTATTAACATTGAATTGGTAACAAACTTAGTTTGTCTTAGGCGGAAACTATTACAAAGTACCCACATGTAGCTAAAAATATTCATAAATCTGTTCTGAAAATCTACTAACTTGAAAGTATTACGAAAGTATACTTAGAAATAATAACTACTCATAAGTAATGACTCGTAGTAACATTACTCGCTCAACTAAAAATATCTCACCATGATTTTGATATAACAATGGACGCCAATCGAGGAGTCCACGGTAAGTTCTGGTGGCATGTTCTTAGTCCATTTCCTGCGATGTCCTTTCCATAACCTTCGTACAGCCAACTGCAGTAACTGCCAGAGTCCTATGAAGAAACACTTCATCGCTAACTCCACCGCCGGCCACCCGGATATCACTTGGAGCACTTTTTGACTTTTAACACCCATTTTCGACTAGTATTCTTAAAAAGCTAACTTTACAACAAATATTGTTTCGTTTCGCGTTCAGGGCTCAATCTTTTGTAGCGAGCGCATTCTTATCGGCCCTTATCACTATCAGCCGATTCGAAGTTCGAACTGAAACGGATGTGCGATGTGATTTGTGGAAATTGTGAAATGCATCTGACATGACATTGACAAGTTGACAACTGACTGAGTGTCAGCGCGTTTTTTTTTGATAAGCGTTTCGTTTTTGCTCTGTGTCAGTAATTTATTTTTATATTCGATTTTATAGTTTTAAATTCGATATGATTAACACAGAGTAGGATGTATAGCAATTTTATCACATTAATATTTCAAAACGTGAATTACCATTGCGCGATACTTGGCTTAAGATTTTAATTTAGTTACACAAAATTAATAAAAAGCTACTATAGTAAAGACTCTAATTTATTATGTATATTTATATTTTATATTCTTATTTTATATTATCTTCTTATTTTATAAGAAATCTTTGCCCAGCAGTGGGTCTGCCCTGCGTTTAAGACGACCTGTAACATAGAAGAAAAACAAAACTATTTCAATAATTGACTAACTTTACAATATTTATAATATTTAAAGTAGGTATCTTGAAATTTTTATAATAAACAAATTAATTACTCAGGGCCAGCTGAGATTCATCCTGGGACTAAAATAATCTGTACATAAATTTCAACTATCATCACACCAACATTAAAATAATTAAAAAAGAAATATTTGAGTAAAAAATGATGTAAGAGATAATAGATGAAAATTAGTGCATTTAATGATTTTTATATTGACATTGAACATTTCTAGCTCATAATAAACCCTGATGAATATTAAGGGGGAAGCCAAAACTTAGAGCAGGGCGTTGCCTGTGGGGTCAACTAGTTTACTATAAAAATATTTCTCACCAGTTATAAAGTCGAGCACTAGTTCCTGAAATTCCGCATCTCCGGGCTCCGGTTTCGCTATCAATCGAAGAGCTCGCTGGAGACAATGAGAAGAACTCTTTTTGATCTCATCAGCACTTTCTTGACCCCCTATCAGTAGTCCACTAGAAAGGATGAGTTGGTCAGACTGGATGCGCCACCAAGCTGCACCTATGGTACAAAGAGGAGTTGCCATAGTCATATTTGATAGATACCCTGATGATACCCTTAATGGATCTATAGTGCAATGACTGTGATTGACATTTCAGTGCTTAGGGCAGTTGTAAGTTCAATTCTGAGCAGAGCAAAAATGGAGTGAGAGAGATGAATTTAAATGTTTGCTCCTGATCTAGATGTTGTTTGAGTCTTGTTTTGTGTCTTTAGCATGCAAATACAAAATGTTTGTGTGATGAGTATGTGTTTTTTATTCACATTTTAGTATTTTGTTTTATTTCTTCTTCTCTTCTTCTTTTATTCTTTAAAGTTAGAGTTAAGACATTATGTTAGTTAGTTTGTATAGTTTTTGTATAACTTTACCTCTAATATAATTCAAGGCACCATTCCAGTCATGGCTGTGTGTATTAGCCCATTTTTTTCCATTTCTTTTTGATTCACTGAATGCCAGCCAGCTCTCAGGAAAATATGGCCACTAGATAAATATTTCCTAATAAATTACTTTTACAATCTACATATTATGTTAAAAAATTATAAACTGAATAAAGACTCCTTACCACTTGTTTAGAAGGTCTTGCCTAAGCAATAAGATGTTGTAGAAAGCAAGAAGCTATCTGTACAATGTATGTGTACAATGAAGATTTTAATAATAATGAAAAAGAATACATTTTAGAATTGAACTACCGACCTGTATAAAATGTAGTATTCCACGACAGAATGGTGCTGGTGGATACTCCCAGTAAAGGTTGGGGTGAGGTGCGTTCACCATGACATACTTGCTGATCAGAAACCCTTCACAATGCAGTAAGTACCTGCAGAGGAATGAAACATTTTTTAATTGCAAAACCATAAACTAACAAGCTCAAGCAATGTTGAACTTAAAAATAAGCACCTTTTTAAGATCAGGTATGGTTGATTTTATCAGTGACCACTTAAAAATATCTACTGGTTTATGGTAGTTACCTTTTTTCTCAAAAACAGGGTGCAAAACAATTTTATTTTATGGTCATATTATTATAGTTGCAAATGTCAAAGTAATAAATTAGTGAACAAACATTGGCATAACAAAATAATGCTACAAAATTAAACAACTAATGGTGCTGCAACCTGTGCCTTTAGCATGAATACAATCATCAAGGTACTTAGAATGGTAAACATCAGTCATTAGTATGTCATATGTCAGTCTGTCTGACATCCCCCCATACTAATGGCAGACATACATAAAGCTATACAAATACTTTAATGATAGTGATTATACTGATGTTTTTCTCTAAATGGACAACTAAATCTTACCAAGTCAGCATTCCTCCGATACCAAAACCGATGACAATAGCTGGTTTCTTTTCAGATACACCAAAAACTTTCAACAATGCAACCAACTCCTCTACCATCTGTGGTGGGGATAGATCACTCCGGCTGCCACCATCGCTGCCACCCGTCCCTCTCAGGTGTAGAGTGACTACATGGTGACCACTGTCAGCTAGTTTGGTAACCACTCTAGACCATGATGGTTCCCACATCTTTATGTCTGGTGCATCTCCCAGTATGAGGACCAATTGCCCTGACTTTGGGCCAGTTTTTATGCAGTGGTATTTGGTATCCTGAAACGTGAACAATATGTAATGTTATTAAATGTGCAATTACAACTTAAGACATCAAATGCAGTGGCCTATTCTTTATAAATAGAGTAAGAAAACAATTTTTAAATATAGCACCCTGGGCTACTGTCACCTATAGTAAATTTCCTGGTAAAGAACCATTGCCAGAAGGTTGCCAGACACATTCTAGGCGAGAGCCTTTACTTCCTGGTCAGCAATGTACTTACCTAAATCTATGTGAATATTTATTTAGGTACCTATGTGAACAAATAAATCTCTTCATTGTAAAATCTTTCGACTCACCTTTATTTTAATATAGCAATGGACCCCAAGCGCTGGATGTACGGTTAGTTCGGTTGTTGTAGTGTGGTCTACGTTCAGATAATCTCGATATCGTAACCTTAGCAGGATGGTATGCAGTAACTGCCACAGTCCTATAAAGAAACACTCTAAAGCCTGGAAAAACGCTTTCCTACCAGAGACTGCTTCAAACACTCTTTCATATTTCTTATTCATTTTAGTATGGACTTTTATTTAATTTTTAGAATTTAGTTATGTATTGATTGATTGTTTATTTGTTGTTAACAGTCACGAATCGATGACGAAAACTCACTTTGCAGTGGGCAGTGGCACTTGTCATTGTCAAAGTGTCAGAGTGTCACCAAAGTGAGAGAATAATACATAGTGTGGTGTGACGTGACAGTGTGACATGAATGAGAGTGACAGGAGGCTAAGTTGTCATTTTGACTTATGCGTTTGGATTCTGCATAATAATTAAGTATTAAGTATTTCATAATCAATAATTGCAGTCGTTTGGCGGTTTCGACGTCGACATTACTAATTCTTGTTATTTAATTTATTTATACATATTTTTTTGTCCCTTAATGAATTTCTAGACGCAATGCGTTCTACCAGTGATGACACACAGTGCTGAATTTGTCTCTCACTCAGCGCGGGCCCGTTCCACCAGTTAAGGGTTACTCAACGGCTGATGGAGCGAGCTGGTTTTAAGTACGAAATTCGTCGAAACACAAAAATTGACTTGGCTGTAAACATTTTCAAACTAATGGCAGGGGGCCCCAGCCCCCAACTCGATGGATTCATGACTTCAATTGGATAACGAGGTATTCCGCCACATCCAGCCAGGGAGTGATAGTTTTGAAGAGCAGACACCCGATCCCGCAATGCGTTATTAATGGATTGCATGCTTGATACCCAAACAAGTGTGAAGGCCAGAAGAACAGATTTATCAGTCTGTTGAATAGGCTACAATGTTTTAGTACATAATATGTTTTTTTTTCAAATATTAGCGATTTTTCAAATGGCCTGACTTTCATAAAAATGATCAATTATTATTATCGTTAAAGAGAAATTTCTTCGGGGTTCGAGTACCTATTAAGGCCTTAAAACAAATCTTCTTTTTCAAAATAAAGTGCATTCTGTATTCTTTATGAATAGGTACGTAGGCTCGTCGACAGGGGCGACAAAAATGTAATACATTATTAACACAATATGTATTAGAGTGTTCTCTTAAATATCATGTTAAAAAAACTTCAAGTAAGAGGACGAAGGCGTGAGTACAGTCTTTTTTCTAAATAAAAGTAACAAGTGTCTCTTTTTGCTTCGCATTATGAATCACCATCCTAATGACAGATAACTTTTAAATCTATCAATAAATCGCTGCGAAGGAATAAGCTCGTCATCCACTTCGCGATGACTACTGAAATAAGTTCTCATGCTGCATATATGCACATTGGCTCAATACTCAAGAAATTATGAACCAACCTGAGATGCGCAGTGGTTAAGACGCCAGTGTTCTGCACGAAGGGTTCGATTCCCAGCGGAGCAGAAATTTGAATGATGAGTCCTTATGAATTTACAATCGATAACCACGCATCGTGGCGCAACGATGAACATTCTTATAGCGAGTTTCAATAATCTATCTTTAGATAGACAGTCTTCCTGTAGTTTAGTTACTAGGCTAAAAATACCTATCTAATAGGTTATTGAAACTGGCCGGTAATAAAATATTGAATGGTCGGATGTGTGAAGCCGGGCTTACACGCAGCTTTCGTCGTAGGCGTCGCAGAGTCCTTACGTTGCGCTGTGAGCGAATTTAAACGTTACCGGCGACTACCAGTCGTCCCATCGTTAGTGGCCATGACTTGCCCTTTCCGCGTTTGTCATTACGGCCTGAGTACCTCCTGTCTCGGGCCTTAATTTGTTTTTAAATAAACCCTTACCATCGACATCAGCCATACAGCCACAACATTTCAACTTATTTAATCCCCGATGCGCTTCGTAAACAGATTGAAGTTGATATGCTTATGGTTGTGTTGTTGAGTGTTGCTTGTTAAGTATCTTTAAAGTAATATATTTGCTGGTTGTAAGTTGTTGTCTATTAGATAAATGTAAAGGAATAATAATTATACTCGTACTTTTCCTGTACCTGATAGATAGAAAAAAATGCTTGCAGTTTTTGGTCGCCGGCCTCTCGGGCTATTATAGCAAGTGCAGTTTTGGCAGTTACTTTTGGCCCCAAATCGCCGCGACGTTCCACGCGGTATTTCGCACTTATAATAAGTGGATTCATAATAATATAGCATAGAGGTAGGTAAGCAGTTATCTATTTATGTATAGGCAGATAATTTCGGATTGCATTTATTTGTAGATTTTATTAAAAAAACATCTAGAGTAACGGAGCGGAAGAACAAATATCACGTAGGTATATAACTAGGTATTTAGGCACGCAATAATAATTAGATATTCTATGGTTCTGTTGGAGTACCTATAAGGTAAGCAAACAGCACAGATTACTAATAGGTAGGTAATACTTAGTTAATTATTTACGTATGACACTAGCCGTATGCATGCATGCCTTATGATTCTCTGTCTCTCTCTCGTCCTAACATAACTACTTACTTCACACATTCGCGCATTTCGTGCACTAAAATGAGTGCCGCGCATTTCGTGCACTGAAGTGAGTGCAGTTGGCTAACGAAGTCAATTTTCGCGCGTAATGAAGCTGCCGCGCCAAATAGAATACCTACTTCACTCACCATTCGAACTTTATCTACGAGTGGATGACATTTTTTGTCCCAGGATTTAATAGTACCTACGTAAATAATTATGCTTAATATTTCAATAGGTAATGTATTGTAATTTTTTGTAATGTATTACAATTTACAATGTAAGTGTCTAATGGTACAGTGTGCTGTGTTCCTGTATAAGTAGGTATCTATATTATGGTTTGATTGATTGACTTCACATGCCTTTGACAACGTTATGGAGAACTCTCAGGCATGCAGGTTGTCTTACTATACAGGGTGAATTTTTCAAGCGTGCGTGGATGGGGAAATCCAAAACTATGAGGAATATCGAAAAATGCTAAAAGGAGTCTGGGGACCGATTTTGATGAAAACTAAAACTGCATCATTGGATTTTTGAAAAATCAATATGCCTAGCCA
>DWIY01001332.1:0-10309 GCA_018248615.1 Erynnis brizo brizo
CAGAGACGTCATTTAAAGTTAATGTTCATTAACAAAAAAATAATCGTCTTTATTCCTATTGACATAAGTGTCATCTACAATTACTTTAGGGACCATTAACGCTAATGAATGTCTCCGAGTACGGCTGTAAGTATGAAAACTGATAAGTAAGTACAAAAGGCTGAGACACCCTCATCAACATCCACCAATATTACGAATTCAAGTCGAGTTTCCCCGTGAATGTACTCGATTAGACTAATCCGTTACTGTTGATGTCGGGATTATTTGCGATTCGCGATTTCGTCCGGGAACTCGGCAATCACTCTGATACGTGATCCAGATCGCATGCGATCTCATCCCGGGATCGGTTTACCTTATCATTAGTAGCTATTGAGACAGAGTTAATGTTTCGCGACATAGAAATCGGGTGACATTTAACGATAATCAAAGCAGATAGGATGAACGGATTCCAGTTTCATCTCATCAACGAAGGGCTTCTGTAGAAAGAATCTTTACGGCTGTCGTACTTGCCAATGATACTGCTTCAGACTCAAAACCTTACACGGGGATTCTTTGTATCGTGGGTGCCATGAACACACACAAGAAATGAAAACATAAGGGACCAGAAACAGAAATTAAGATCCATGGATTTCCAAAAAAAAATGAGCGACGATAGAAAACAACCCAGAAGAAAGGTAGGAAGTAAGGAAGAAGCCTAGTACATAACAACCCACAATGGCGTATGCCAAGGGCTGAAAGGAACGAAGGAGATAACATCATGTGCATACTTATTGCTACTTTCAATCACAAATGCAAAACACTGCAAAATTATAACCGAACACATCCAAAGCCAACTTAGCAATACAAAATTCCTGTCCTGATTAAAAACACCCTCATTTCCACCCAACGACCTTTAAAAAGAACCTATTAGGCGCCAGTGTCGTCAGTCAACACAAAGACATCGCGTTGGAATTAGATGAAATCTCTTTTCTGTTAATCACTCAAATATTTGGTCGCTACGTAACTTCTCTTTACAAAAGGAACCCGGAAGTTTTCGCGTTTCTTTTTCAAACTCATTTGCCCTTCAGCTGTTTTAGGAAGAAATTGTAATGAAGGAGCGAGATAGCTGTCTAGTTGTTCTTCAAAGATGAGATTTTGTTGAATCAGATTATTATATAAATTGGTTTTTTTACAAGTTATGTTTTCGATGGCATTAAAACACGAAAACGCGTCAAAACTGAGCGCTTATACAAACCATAGTAATCCAACATCGATAATTTCTGCGTATCCTTGAAATGTTCCTATCTAACGGCCCAAACAGTAAGCGTAAGGGAAACTTTGGCATTAGTATGCAAATGTCGGATGAGTTTGCATAATACCGCATCATTATGCGGGAGACTCGGAATCTTGGCATTGCAGGTGCGGTATGCGGGCTCGCGGTTAGCCAAGAACCAAGTTTTTAAGACAAAGATGAAAACAAAAACGTTTATGTGCACGAAAATGGGATAGTTTAAGATCTTACGAAACATATTTATTTTTTCAGGTATGCAAATTTTTACCGTAAAAGATTTAAAAATTAAACTACTACACTAAAACTAATGTTAATCGTACTTAATAAATAATTGCTAATTAAAAATAGGGTTTTGGTAGAGATCGGTTTATTGAATTTCTAATACCAATACCTGAATTCGAATAATAAATTCGAGTGCATAGCACATTGTACAGGCTGTTTTTACGGTCCAACATCAAAAAGGATAGAAATCTTATATCGTACGTGAGTGCGTTTCTCATGAAGACTCAGGTTCGCCTTAAGTAGAGTCACTCTACCAACTATGCCTCCCCAATTGAAACACAAAACACGAAGAGCATACATTACAGCGGGCCTAATTTAAACTAAGCTTGTCATGAAGCAAGCAGAGTTTTAGAGCTCACTCGCGTTCAAAGATTGTCAGATCATCAGAGATACTATGGAATTATCATCTTCGAGTATATTCTTAGTCCTCAGAAGCAGCAACGCATCCAGTGCATTTAATTTTCGAATAGAATTTCATTATACTACCACTTTCTTATCAGTGGAGCCTCTGTTTCAATCAGTTTACCAGGTTTCATGTATAGTTTGCATGTGATTGCAGTTACTGTATAGCCTTACTCTTTGACACGTATCTGTCTTCAAAGAGACAAGTACAATTTAAAGCCACTCTCAAACGCTTAAACTTGGTTATTTTGCAGCGGCCTGAGGATGTCAGTCCCAAAACAACAATGGTCCGTACTTCAGTTTTGTAATACATCACATTGTAGAAACGCTTTGATATTAAAATTTCGTTATGCCACGGCTTAAAGTTACCCGTATGATAATGAAGTATTATCCAACTGGGCGAACATTTGCATACTAATGCCAAACTTTGAGCCGCCAGATTCTACGGTAACTTTGATAGCGAGTCGGCAGTTAAAAAGAAAATCTTATGTTCTGTTGACAACATAAGTACACTTATGGGCTTATGTATCAAAACGAAGTTAATTTTACTGCGTTTTTGGTAAACAGTGACGCTTAGTCTCCTCTTTTCTTCTTCTCTTTTCTCTTTAACATCAGAGTTTATCTTCTCTCCTATTGTTTCTAACTTAGCTAAAATCAAACTTAGAACGAACGAACGAACGAACGAACGAACGAACGAACGAACTTATCTAAATTGCAGCAAGTTTTGTAGCAATTGACATGACACGAACCACGAAAAACCGCATCGTTCGAAGGACAGATAATCGGTAGAGAGAGAAAGGTTCTCAAATGGAGATCATGTTTTGGCAAAAGGAATACAATTCGCCCGCTGACTTGGATTTAAAGAGCTGGACTGAACGGCGTGATTATGGGAGGCCCATGTCCAGCGGTGGACTAAAATGTGTCTTAAAGAAGAATAAGAACAACCGCCAAGTGTTTTTAATCCTCACAAAAGCAAGAGATACGAATAAAAGGATACAATTTTCTATCACTGCCTTGAACTAGCAAGCAATTGCAGCAATTTCAAACGTACCTGTGGAAGTTAGCATTGGGAGCACTTATGTATAAATTAATTTCTATTCTCTATTGCTGAATTTGGAAACTAAAGCTCAATTTGAAGATGAATATTTATTTACTGACGCATACGTTCATACCATACTCATTTTCACTATTATTAGTGCGCCAAATTTCAGCTCAATTTGACGTTTAAAAGTGGGTAAAAAACACAAAAACTTCCCTTTTATAGATATACCAAGTTAATAAAAGCGTGTTAAAATAGAAGATTAAGCTCTTATTCATTTTGGATATAGAACATTCCAAAGAATACATAGAAACTCAAGACTTTAATCACAGCAAGTTTCTGTGTACCAATTACCATGACACGAACCGCCACGGGTTTCCAATACCGAGAGAAACAAAGGGTGCAATTTTCTCTCACTGAATTGCCAATTTCAGCAATTCCAATCGTACCTCTGAAAGTTGGAGTTTTGAAGTTAAAGCTCTTATGCATAAATTAATTTCTATTCCCTATTCGGAATTGGCGAATAGAAACTCGATCCAGGTCTATAATTAAATATTCAGGTATTACACCCAAATGTTTAATTTCAGTTAGATCTATGTATAATTACTAGGTTTTGTCTATTATACAGGTTAATTAGGCTTTATTATAAGAATTAATCGCTTCACACGCATTTTAACGCTTAACAAACGAATACAATTTAGCTCCTCTTTCATCTGTAAGCATAAAACTAATCTTATTTTATTTATTTTATTTATTTATTTATTAAGGAAAACTTACAGCTTATGCTAATAACAAAGTTTCTATGTAAAATCTTTCTATGTTCCAAATCTTTGGAAATTATTAAAATCTTTATAGAATAAGTGAATGAGACTTGCTAAAACACACTGAAAGTAGCAAAACAAAAAGCTTTCGAAAAAAATTCTGTGTTGCATTGCTCTACCTTAAATAATAAGACATGAGAGAACTATTTCGGGAAGTTTCTATCGAAGTGACTAATTTCCGACAATCAGCTACAATGACAAATATGGTACAGAATATAACGACGGTCATAATTGTACCTGCGGGTAACTTATCAAACGTAGCGAAAGTAAGGAGTAAGCAACAAAACTAAGTCCCATTGACCCAGATTACATTAAAACAATATTCTGGAAGTTTCTGTCACAAGAAAATGAACTAATAAATCAGACACACATGATCAATCATAATAATTATGTAATCCAACCATGGACACTGACATGTCTAACTAATATCATACATAGCGCAAATATAAGTCCCAAGTCGGATTTGCCGCTCCAGCGCGTGTCAGAGGCGATCGCAACTTCACACATATTGCACGCGTCATTGCCGAGCAATTGCTGGAACTCAGGAAAGTTTGGGAAGAGGAAAAATCATGAGTTGCGCATGAATTAGCTTATATGCGTTTTATAGATATTGAACAAGGCGAGAAAATCAAAGAGAACGTAGCAAAAATAAAAAGCTACGAGCAAACCATTGACATAGATTGCAAAAAGGCAATAAGAAATCTGTGAAGAATTTCTGGAAGTTTCTGTCACAAGCAAATAGACTGACAAATCAGCGACAATTTGTTGAAATATAATACAGAATCTAACGACGGTCCTGGGTACATAAGTTATACCAAACGTAGCGCAAGTAGAGTTAGCAGCAAAACTTTGTCCCAAGTCGGATTTGCCGCTTCAGCGCGCGTCAGAAGCGATCGCAACTTCCCACATATTGCACGCATCATTGCCGAGCAATTTCTGGATCTCAGGGAAGTTTGGAAACAGGAAAAATCATGAGTTACGCATGAATTAGTTCTATATGCGTTTTATGGGTTTTGAGCAAGATGCCTTGCTGGCTGCAAACCTTTTTCTATTCCAGGCAATCACACTACATCAGATTATGCTCATTTGTGAAAGCATCGTCTACGTATTTGCCTGAGCGGCGATCAAAGCGGATGAATGTATAATTCGTATAATTGTATGACGTTCATTAAGAGTGCACAAATTGTACCTAATAATGAATAAAAGCTTTTGACTTTGACATAAACTGGTGAACAACATTGTTAGATGTTTTTAAACAGCCATAGAGCCTCGAAGTGTAGAGACTGCTATTTTTCGAAAACAACTGGGACTGTCTACTTGTCTTTGAAGTACTACGCTGTAGTAGAACTACGCTCTCTTTGAAGCACGAAAGAGTGCATACAATCTGATACTGGGGGTTGCCTCACCCATCTAATTAGGTCTTGACTACGCTTAACGTTGCTTTACGTTGCTTAACTTTAGGTATCGATAGCTTGCGAAATACTAGAGAGGCAAGGTTATGTATACTTTAGCAACATATTTATGAAGAACTTGAACTAATAAAACAGCATCTGTATAAAGTATTTTATTTAAATTAAACGTTCAAACGATTTTCATCGTTTCGCAATTAGTAGTCAACCTCACTTTTTTGTGTTCCCCGGTAGCAAGCGCCTTTGCAATTTCAATTCCATAAACAGATCCAATTATATTTCAGTAAACCTGAAGTCGAAAGACTCGGATCGAAATTAAATTTTTCTCGCAAAACCGATTTCTGCAAGTTAAATTTAATGAGCCTTATTGATACCGTATGCGATGAAAATAAATTTGGATTAACGTCAATAAGGAAATACCGTTCAGCAATATGTAACATTTCACCTACTTACATGTGTGTCACGCTGTCACATTAACACGTAAAAGTCGAAAAACAAACCAAGTGCGAGTTGGGCTCACGCTTCGAGGGTTCCAAACTTCATAATAATCTGAGAAATTTTATATATTGTGTAGTTTTGACTAAAAGATAAACGGACAAATATATCTTTGTCGCTCAATGCCTAAACACGGTTATGCAATAATTTTGTAATAGCAAAATTGATTTTTCTTGTTATAATACGTATTTGCGGTTTTCAAACCTTTTCCTTATAATTATATTTTCTTGCTAAAATTAAATAATTGGTCATGTTGACTTGCTAGCTTGAATTTTCACAGCTGAAAGGGACATTAAACAATTATTCAATTAATTTTTCTACGAAAAAAAGAATGACAGCCGGACAAAGTTAATTTTTCTTTCAAGCCACAGAACCCTATAAATACAGTTGTTGCAAAAAACGTTTCCGATATTGCTTTCATGGAAGAAATCTTATTTCCGTACGGGAACGTCAAATGTAGGAGTCGCGCAGAATGCGGTGTTCGTAATAATAGTATATCATTCCGCAAACGTGGGTAGAGGCGCAATAAATAACATTTCCACAGACTTTGAAAACATCGAATGGGGTAGAATTTTGGAGACAAATTCTGTTTAACAGTTCAAGGCGTAACCCTATAACATGCAAGTAATGTATCTATTTATG
Organism: Erynnis brizo brizo; assembly: GCA_018248615.1. NCBI lineage: Eukaryota > Metazoa > Arthropoda > Insecta > Lepidoptera > Hesperiidae > Erynnis > Erynnis brizo. The sequence goes on from DWIY01001332.1 coordinate 6,361, forward strand.
TATTTCCGTACGTCTGAAACCAATTACAGGATAATAATCAGTAATCCACTGCAGTCAGTCTCCTACTTTCACATTAGATGAAGGATGTAGGCCTTAGTCCATCATTCTGGCTTTTGCGGATTGGTGGGTTTAACATGCTTTTGGAGTCGTCTTTATTAAAATATCTGCTCCGTTCGGTCTCAAACTTTCGACTCCAAACAAGTTTGACATTATTATGTTGATTACTGACAGAATAATTCTAACACTTCGCAGACTTGGTACTGTATCTTTATCTTATTTTATCCTGTAATCCTAAGTAATGTAACGTGTGGTTAAGAATTCAACACTTACTCGTAGTTTACGAGGTGTATGCCCACTTTCGTGTTTCCAAGCACTTAAAGCGATTGTATCTGATAGTATGCTTTGTCGGAGTGTGTCTAGTGTATAGTAGGGATGTTTATCTGGATGGTTACGGAATATTAGCGGTTTGGTAATAATCCTATCGATTCTTATAGCATTAACATGCTTGAGATTGCCAAGATTGCTTGAATATTGTCTTTCTTTAAGTTTGAAGAAACTCTCTCTCTGTTTATATTTTAATCGCAGTATATTCTATAAAAAAATATTTTAGAAAGTAAAATTACGTAGCCTCATTCAAAGCCTCATTTATGAGAATATATCGGCAACCATTACCTGTCAGGTGTATTTAAATTTCAGGTTTTACTTAGACGTCATCCTAATCTCAACTATAACAATACGCTTTGGGGTAGCGCTGGGGAGTACGGATCCCTGATTTATAAAGAGAGATCTCAGCAACGAAATTGAACATGTAACGAACCATTAAAAAACAATCCATCAAAGATTTATCCAATAAATTAAAAGAAACATTTTCGTAATATCTTTTGTCAACGACAAACTTACGCTATCATCCATTGAATTCAACAAAACAGGGTACTTAGCTCCGTCATCCTTAAAAATAATCCAGATTAAATACGATTTACAGCAGCTGCTAGTCCGAGCCTTTCGCGAAATTCATCCGAATTCATCCAAAATAATCCAAACGGAATGGCCCCGTAAGGCTTTCTGGCGCCTTGGAGGCAAGCCAAAATCACTTGCACTGCCCTCTGATAAATGACTACTGTAGTTGGCTGTCACTGACACTTTTTTCATAAGGATATTAAAGATGATGGAATAACTTTCTGTGTTACAGTGTAGTGGACATCAGTTGTCTTGACTAATAACGTCTTATACTTATGATCTGATTATCATAGACTCGCGTCGCTACTTTCGTGATCAAACCGTACCTAATATTTCAGGTATAAAATATAACCTAACATCCTGTTAACCTACAAAGAAATATCAAGGATTACTCTGCACAAACCGACAGACTGACACGTCAGTGCAACTGTGTGACAATATGTAAGTAAAAACAGTATATAGAGAAAATACGAGCAAATACAAAAAACGTAAAATTTGGAAAGCAATGCAATTGTTATGCTTTCCAAAACAAAAAAAGAATTACTTTTTTTTATTACCTATATTTGATTCAAATCGCAAATTTTAAACGTATTAAAAAGTAAAATCTTATAAGAAAAGGATAATAAATAAATTGTATTGGTTTGAATAGCTTTTCAAATATCATTTGAATATCTGTTCACAGACAGCTTCAAACAATCAAACGATCCAACAAAATTGCGCTTTATGATGAAACGTAAATAAAAGGGAGACATAACATGAAAATAATTTCATTAATCTCCATCTGCGCTGCTCCGAGGGGCAATAAAACTTTAACTGCTCTCTCACTCACCCGAATTGAAACAAGCTACGTACAGCAAACACGATCTCTGCAACTCAAACACAAAAGATTCCCCGTGAATTTTCCGAAATTCCCCGTAAGGTCGTTCCGAATTTTTAACAAAACATCCATACAAGAGATAACATGAATACAAGAGATGAAACTTATTACGAGGAATTCAATAGAATGCAATATGTTTGACATGCATTAACTTTGCACAATTTTTCGTCTACAAACCCGAGCTAGCTGGTGGACTAAGAACTGATAAGGATGTCTTCTCATTGTGTGAGACCCGACCCTGCAGTGGGTCATTAATGGGTTACAGAAAACTTTGCACAATTTGTAACTGATGACGAATAAAAGTTTTTAATTTACTTTGAAGTTTTTATAGAGATATTATAAGAGCTAGTATATAGTATGTCTTGTGCTTCTAATGAGACATTGTGTTCATCTTAGTTCTCCTAAGTTACATCAACACACAACCATGGATAGGATTTCTTTACCATTTGCACAAAGACGTTGAAGTCTATCGGTTGCAGTGACTACCATTAATTTTGATTTAAAGGCCAGTTTACTATTCATTCACTATAAAAAATATTTTCTACGCTGCGTTGGTCTATGGAGTCAATATAAATTTAGCTGTTCTCACTCAGCCGAATTGAAACAAGCAACAGGAAACATAATCTCTACAACTCAAACACAAAAGATTCCCGGTAAGGTTGTTCCGAACTTTGAACAAAACATCCGCATAAATACAAGAGATGGAAATACATAAGAACATAGAAATGGTTGTTATGGCGTTATGACGAGAAATCAAGACCGTTTAGTGAGAAGAGCTATTGCATGGACTGGAAGATGTAGTGGATATTAGTTGTGGGAAATGAAAGGCAGGGGAATGAGGATAAATATAAATCGAACAGCCTTCGGTTTGTAGTTTATAAGGAAAAACTTAATAAAACACTCAGAAACAGAGAAGTACCTATAAAATTGTGCTTCCATGTTAAAAAAAATTGTGTGTGTCAGCTCCGTCACACGACTGGAGTTTACTCCTAAGTAAGAGTGAGAGAAAGCATTATAAAGTATAGGCAAAGTAAGGGTACACTACCCACGATCTAGCTGCACTGCTCACACCAAATTAGAAAGTTGCGCACGATAGGTTGCGCACCAAAAACGTAACGAGGTCATTCGTTCAGTAGATTTTACTCGTCACATTTTTCTCATACCGGGCGCCTTATATCAAAAACCGACTCTTAAGGAGTAAACTCCAAAAAAACAAATTTAGTTATTTATTAAACAAAAAAATATTCTGTTGACTAAGCTGTAAACTGTAAACACGTAAACCTAAAATTGTAAACCTACTTTTGCTAGGCTCTGCTTTGAGAGAATCCATGACAGCTACGAATGAATACAGCGTTTACATAATAAATCTCTGAGTTCCATGTGTCACTAGATATTCCAGCGCAGTCACTCCACATGAGGCACCGAGCCACCGACCACAATCTCGCATGTCACTCCGCAGTGCAGTAAGCCACTTCTCGCATTTACTCAGAGGCAATCCTCTTGTAAATATATTGTCCGACAGCCAAATGCTGCCTCGTAAATCTGTAGGGCTGTATCTTCTGTGGCATAAATATCTGGCTGAATACCCATAAATTGCTAATGTACTGTACGCTTAGTCTGAGTTTTAGCAATGCTGCTCCGTTACGTAAAACCACAACGGATCGTTTTTTGTGTGGATATACGCCCAGCGCCTCTACCGGACTCGGTTAGTACTAGGCGTATGTCCATACAAAAAAAACGATCCGTTAGGTACAGTTTTACGTAACGGAGCGGCACTCAGACTAAGGGTACTGGTACCTAGTCACATTAACCGATTACGTGATAATCTTATCATTATAACTGAATCAATAACTATAAAATTAAATATTATCACCTGCTGTAACGGTGAAGATAAACATAGTGAGAAAACCTGCCTGTCTGAGAGTTCTCAAAGGCATGTAAAGTCCACCAACCTGCTATTGGCCAGCGTGGTGGACAAGGCTTACATCCTTATCATTGTGAGAGTAGACTCGATCCTGCTTTACGGGGTAATGTCGAATATGACCGTGCCACAAACACAAGAAACATATTATTATTACCAGAAACTAGGGATGCGACGATCCGGTCGGAGCTTCC
>DWIY01001333.1:0-10309 GCA_018248615.1 Erynnis brizo brizo
GGCGAAGCCCACAGCCAATCATAATTTTTGTATTGAACTTGGCTTTCCTTTTTACATTTATGTTTTTGGTGGGATTCCCAACACAGTGAATGCAAGACGAGTCTATAAGCGGAACGTGCGTGAATGCTTACACGGTGTAATCACGCAACTACGTTATCTCGACTGGTCATAATAATTTGTTAAGGCAATAATGTATCCAGACCACACCTCGCAATTAGAACTTGATTATCTGAATCGCTATTAGTGAGTGCTATTAGAACGAGTCGGGCCCTATAAGGAAACTCGGGGATAAACACATCCATCGTCGTCCTTAAGACAGATTTTGCGTAATGCAGTCGTTAATACGTTAATACAGCGCGGGCGGCATCTCTATTCAAAGTTGCATGTCATTGTTAAACAAGCGTATGTGATAGCATAATATATGTGATAGAGCAGCGAACACAATCGGTACAATGCGATACGTAACAAATCAGCCAACATGACGGCATTAGTCGTATTTACGATTCTATGCGCTAGAGATTTGCGAGCTGCAGCGACGTGCACTTTAAGTGGGACGTGCGCGTGCGACGACCCCGCGCCCGACTTCAGGGTTAACATCGCGAGTGCCCACGACACGACACGATCCGATCTCGACACGACGACGACCGAATGTTACGTAACTTATCTAGCCAATAATATTTACGTCTGCAATTCCCTTTAAGATAAATTCACGATAGGAACACGCTAATAAACGAACCGTTTTGGCTGGAAATCGAGCATATGTTTTCCAAACATTATTAGCGGCGTTATCGAGATAATAATAGTCGCTGCGGAGATCAACGACCGCTCTAGTTCTATTCTAGTAACCAGTCGCCACGACAAGTAGTAGTACAACTTTGTTATTTCGTGGAAAACCGATTATTGTTGTTGGAAAGGAGTATGTTCAAATTTCGAAATCGTGGCATAGCAACTATCGTTTGCATAAACCGCACCAGATCTTGTCGCTTCCTTATAAAAATGATTTACACAAGTGCGATTGGATGTTTAATAGTAATTTCATAAACCGATTTGAACGTGAACGGAGATAGCGCGTTGAGGCATTAAGGCAATAACTCAGATGGTTTATTGTTGAATCACGAGTCGTAACGAGGAACAATGAAATTGGGAAACGTAGAGATTGTAAAAGATATAAGATGAAAAAAACGTGATAAACAAATTAAAAGCGTGAGTTTAAAAAGATATATTTAATTTACAGAAACTGTTTATATTGACGAAGACTTAAAAATAAATTTAAAAAATAATATGTTAATGTTGCATCTTGATCAACTTTAATCCTAAAAAAATTACCGTAAGAATCTATAAATGCATTCGATTGAATACAAGAAACCGTTTTACGTGAATTAAAACAACAAATTAACTTGACTTTACTTTTACATTGATTTTATTTTTAGAGACAAGTTGAACAAACAAGAGGAGGACCTATAAGGATTCATTCATCTTACATCTACGCGTTTGTGTCGTGGGCTATGTTGTAGGCTTCTGTCACACGCTTATCTACACATTCTGTTTACAAGACAAATGAAAAACTGTACACAAACAACAGCGTACCTTCAAACCATTTTACAACGATAGAATCGAACGAGAAACATGAAACATGTCAGACGAACAAAGCAGATAAAATATGTCAGTCAGTCAACAGCATTCGTTGCTTTCATACTATATTTCTATCTCTAAACAACTTTTACAACGTCCATATGTATGAATAATTTTCTACTTACTTAGGTACATGTACCCTTAAACATATTACAAGATTTGCGCATTATAATATTTGTGTTACATTTTTGTAGTCTGTAGGTATCTAATGTTGATACTCGTATATTTGTTTTGTACATTATAAATAACTGATATTTCTTAAGTATCAGCTTCGAAATGTGATTAATCGTTCACTCCAATTTGAAAGTAAAACTGGTACCTAGGTCCACACGAACGCCAGATGACAAGAAAAAATATTTGATTGCTTCTGTTAAATCTTTGGCGAAACGACTCAGATCTTTACGCAAACGAGGCTCATGTTTATCAAGATTGAATTCAATACAGTACGATGCCACAAAAACCAGCTCCGAAGCCCTTCCCTTCTATAGCGATACCTACTGTTCGCAAGTGGATACTTACGATAACTTCATAAAAAGTTGATCGCAGACACACGAAACGGTGGAACGAGAAGCCGTTGGGCAAAGTTCGCACGACGTTTTACCATTTATAGAACTAATAGCCACCAGCGGTGACGAAAACCTGACAGCAGTACCTACAGAAAATATGCAAGACATAGTTAATGTTGCCTCATTGCAGTATGTTCTTAATTTCTTGGCGCTTAAAGGGCTACCGTACCCTACTAAGAACTTTATTTATCACACATCTACTCGTATGCATGTAACGTAGTAATTACGTCCAATGGTTTCTTACGAAACGGTCGATATCTTAACTGGTACCTATGTGCCGTAGCGTGTCCGTAGAGTCTGTGCTATTATCGATATACAGGTTTTTCTGTTGTAAGAAAGTTGCACCGCGAGACCTATCAGACATCCAGCCCTATTGTATCTATTAGCCGGCTACTTTCTCATTTCTTGCCATTTACGGTCCGTTGAGAAAATCAAGATTCATTTGTGGATATTTGTAGCAATATATAGAGCTGAAGTGACAGCATAATGTCGAAGACGAATTAATACTCTGCCGTGGCTAACGATCTTTCATGTGTACTTTCTATAACACTACAGCCTACACATGAATTATTAATTGCCTCCTTCATTTGTCTTCGCCGAGAACTAGCAACGGCATGAATACTTAGTCTTGATTAACAGCCTCGAATAGATTCCAAATAAGTCAAACTACCTCGAAAACAGAAGCGTGATATAAGACGGTCTCTTCACGTGCTTTCATATAAACCATTAATTTATTTGGATTAGACACAGAACAAACAGCTACTTTTAAATCAATTTCGAACACTAACAAGCGTTTGCAGTGGAAATGATAAAGCCATTATCTCATTGCTGGCTGGTCGGACAGGCGATTCGAAAGAAAAACACAAGCTAATCCACATGGGAAGCCTTGAGAGCGGTGTCGGGTGGCTCGCACTCCGCGGATTTAGTTACGCGCTGACCGCCGAGCCGGCCGCATCTTCCTACGACCCGATGTATTTGTTTCCTAGCGAATGTTAATAATTATAATACGATGTCAGAAATCGATTAAAGAATGTATGTTGTTTAATTTTGGATAGGTACCTATCTGATTTAGCCCATGTGCGACAATACATTTCGAAGTCCTACGAAACGTAACTCCACTCTTAAAAAAATTGTTATGTTGATGAAATTGTTGGGTACCTTTTCCAACTAATGTTTTACTGTATTTTAAAATCTAGAAAATCCACAACAAGAATAAACATAGTAAGGTCCATAACATGTAGAGTATAATTATTTAGATAATTAAAAACATAAAATGATTCGATGATTGATGATGGCACGATGTTGATTATATTATTTACAACATCTAGGTTCTGTTTAACAGTGAAGCCACATAAATTTATTGAATGTGGATGCGAATCGTCGAATCGGCACATTGTGTGGAAGTAATAGCTCGGCTGATGAGTCACTAGACAAATTGTTGACGTCGGAAATAAGTTGTCTGACTTTATAGAAATGTTTGCAGACGTTGTTACTTTAATGTCGCTGAATGTTGGGATGGTCGGTGATTTAAAATATTATACAGTCTCTCCTATACTAAATCCCGTTTTATAAGCGTTGCCAACTACTTACAGAGAGCTTATTCCAATAGGTTGAAGTACACTTAAATAAAATCAAATAGAAAGTACGGTATCGTTCGATGTGCATATTTTAGACGATTTAGAACTAGACCTTAAGATTCAGAAGTCGCTGAAACTAACGCAAAAATAGCACAACAACGTTTAGCATGCAGCCTCGGCGTGTCGCAAATAAATCCTTCGAGACATTTTATGAAGTCGTTGAGCTCGTTAGCCTGATGTTTGATCGTGAGGAGATACTATCTACAGTAGGTATCTACGTTGGTTTAGTAGGTACATGATGGCCGATGTGAAAATTGCTCACACGGTAAATTCATAAGCTTTATTAGGTAGGAGAGCGTATACGTAGCAACCGGTCCGATCAATATGCTGGTAGACATCGAACACCATAAATAGAAGAAGCGATCACCGATACAGCTTTTACAGACGACATATTCGAGTGCTGCAACACGGTACAAACGCGATTCGGTTCAATATTACGTAAGAAACCAAGTGACAGACGAGAACTGTTTAAAAATAAGTGCAAAGAATATTAACGTAAGCGTAACGTAACGTAATTAGAAATTGACTTTTAAACGCGTTTTAATTGGTATAAGGACTAGGTGGAACGATGACGAAGAAGACAACAGAAACCGTAGGATTCCGAAAACCCAGGCCCGAGTGGAGTTGGGTTCATTAAAGGAGATCTATACTCAGCAGTGGAATTTGAAGGGCTTTTATAAAAAACTAACTTACGTTAACAATAAATTACATAATAGCCATGTCGCGATGCAATACATCGTGAAACGCGTACGTATAAATCGATGCAAAAAAGTCGGAGTCTGTAATGGCTGTAATGACGGCTCGCGAAACGTGCCTCGGTTGTCGCAGTTATCAATCATGCTTACAACTTAGTATCGTTTCACCTCGGTTATTAGATTGTAGCATCAGAACGAGTACTTATAAATCTTCTATTTATTAAAGGATGTTATATACAACCGATACATTTAAAGATGCTTTTAAACCTGTTTGAAGTTGAGCAAAATGCGAGCGATATAAGTATTAATGGAGTAGCAAGCAGCTTGGAACTTGTAAAACAGCAAGTTTCTTCTGCTGAGATAAATTAAATATTAAATGTACAGCACCCGGTTTTATCTCTAACTAGTTCATGTTAATTTACGTGAACGGAACGCTAAGAGCATAGGTACGAGAATAATATAAATTGTCAGTGAGACATAATGTGGGTCTATAGAACCTGGAACAGCTTTGTGTAACGCTGTAGAAAATATGAAGGTGATATAATATGAGACCGCGAAATTATTAAGTTTCCTCTGGGGATTCGCAAACGGGGTACTGTCACGCGACGTGGAGCGAAACGAGCCGCCATGAAACAATGCTAGTTGTTTACGCGATAGATAACTGAGGAATGGTTTAAATTATCTCACTTGCACGAATAGGTTCGGATTTCAAAGCTGCCATGCTTGAAGCGAAAATTGAAAAGAAGAAAGAAAATACAGACACAAGAAATAAATAAGGCTACAATGCTAAAATCATGGCCAAAGATGAATAGACACACGACTTTACGAGTCATAAAGGTGTCAAATATTAAAGTCCACAGGATAATCGTTTATAACAAAATTAATATACTGAAACAACGTGTCAAAATTTTGTTTTAGCAAGAGCCGAAGATTTATGGCGATAACGCCTCCGAAATTTCCCACCAAAGGAGCGAACGAGCTCACAAACTGTAAATGACGCAAACGCAGTCTGAAAACAATTATTCAATCGTCGTGACAGTAAAAATAAGTGCTTAGTGCAACAGGCGTTGGGCAGTAATAAATATCAAACAAACGTCGGGTAAAAATAGAAGCCGGCTTGGGGGAATGACCGTCGGTTGACATACAACGGGCTCAAGGCCTGTTGCGATTAGATACCGACTGCCGACGGTGCATAACAAACATATAAGTACTGACAATTGCAAAATAACTCCGCAGCGCATAGTGCGTACGAATCGAACGTGATAGCGTCATCGAAACTCAATGTAACTCAAAATAACGGTAGGGATATTAGGAAAATAGTTATGTTTGCAAAAACAAAAAAGTGCAGATTGATAAAACATAAGTGGAGTAAGACAAATTTTACTTCACAGAGAAAAATATGGAATATACAAAGGTAGTGAAGATACAAATGACGGACCTAGATTGGATGCAAAGAAAATAGGTCGTGACGACGGACAAAACAATTTCGAGATAAATGAGATAGATGTAAAGTTATTATACCCGTGTTTGATATAGAAATAATATTTCTAACAAACTCAACAGTAGAATCGAGCGATAGATCAAGACCCCAAAATGGTTCGCTGTTGGCAGGGAAGCGTTTTAGAAAGGTAGTGAATACCAGAATTTATTGGCAGATAACTGGATACCTTACGCAAATGCATTCTGAGTTGAATGTATCTGACTCGTAGATCGGCTTCTAACTAGAAGTAGTAATCATTTAAATGATTTTTGATCTAAGTAGCGTGTTTGCTTACAATCTTTTTGAGGCTAAACTCATAACATTCTTCGATAAAAGGTCCAGCTTTGACTGCGTTCAAATACAGTTCAACCTTCGGTTTTCATAATATATTGTGACATGGATTGTTGGTATAGAACTAAGTGTGAATCGATATCTTAATACGGCTTAAGATAATTAAGTAAGCTTGCTTTGCAATTGAGTAATATACCAACACGACGTTAACAGTTTTTGAAGATAATAAACAGATAACACGAATCCGCGAAGATCACAGCCTTGAATGTCGCTAAAATTTTAAACACATTTTAGCTATATTAAACCTTATTTGCATATCGGTCCAAAATAGTTTATATTTATCGTTGCGTTTTACGATTATGTATTAGACAAGCTTCGGATGAAATAAAGTATCTTTTATACCTATTCGCATTTATGGTTTCCTTTAACGACAAATTAGCACGACAAATGTATTAGTACCATTCTGTTTTAATTTTTTCTTGGAAATTCGATAATGCGGAATTTTTAAACCGCAACACGGACGAAGCTGAATTAATAATAATAATAATAATAAACATTTATTTCAGACATAATTAATTACATAATTACATCCATATATTTTTGGTAAAAAATATATATTTTTAATTTTAAGACATGCATATGTCTTTATATGGATTTTGGATGGTCTGTGACACGTCTCTGTAGCACGTCTATAACAACATCAACCCTTAAAACGACCGAACGACTCTGACTTCGGTTGTTAGTCAGTGGGCACAATACTATATTTTAGATCTTGGTTCTATCTGCTTTGACCGCAACACCCTCCCTAAAAACTCCTGAATCGATAAGGGTTTTAAAGAGAGCGATATTTACGTTACTTACATCTTAGTGATGTAGCTAGCGAGTTAAAATAGATTTACTTATCTTAAATTGTTTAATCCTTAAAATATTTTCTAAATAAAATCGTGTGATATCAATTACATCGGAGGAGGCAATATCGATTGTGTTGCTAATTAAAATCTCGTACGTGGGTGCTAGAGCATCTCAGACGGAATTCCTTTATACTTTTCATTAAAATAGATTAAAGATTAGCTTGTTGGCAGCCTATAAAATAAAGATAAAGTATTTGATTAAAGAACGACACCCTTACAAAGTAATTTGAGTAAATCATTACCTAAAAAAATGTATACTTACAATTATAGTGTTAATAGATGTAGGGGTAAAAATTGGAATTTATAATTGGGCGATGCTACCTTTTGCTGTTCTCAGGTTTCGTTTTTGGACGGAGAATCATGGTTTCTGATAAGGTTATACCTATTTGACACAAAATAATATAATTATTATCTTCGTTCTCTTAAATAAGCCGCTAAATTACATTTTTTAATTGTTCGGATAGTTGCCACACATAAGTGAAGGGAAACAATATTTTTGTATTAACAAGAGTAAAAAATTATGTCCCCCGATTCCCATAATATTATACCACAATTTACATAATAATATGTACCTAATTGGGTGCTGAACACAATTATAGAGTGGCTGTTCAGTTCTCAACCTTCACGACGAAAATCACTTAAACACATTTGTGTAGTAAAAAGGTCCATTTAGCTGGACAAGGGTTTAATATTATTTTCTTCAATAAAGCTTGGTTTTTGGGGTTAGGGTAAAAACCGTTTACCCACGATTTGGGAACACATTAACTTCTTATGTAAAATATTATTCTTAAATTTACCTATTGCTCGTAGAAACGTAATTAATTTAATTTTTTCTTTTCATGTTTTAGATAATGTATAAATTAAGTAGGTACAAAACTATAATTATTATAACGGCGGATTCGTTGTAGTCCCTTATTGTTAATATTTAAACGTGTTTTTAACGTGAAACATCTAGAAACGCCAATTAACCTGAGAAATAAGAAACAAAATCTCAGTTACCTAAGTTTTAACGAGATGATTAGAGATACGAATAGTACGTATGTAGGTAGGTATACGAGAATTTCAAAGCCTGTAAGACTTTGACAATTTTCTTTTGTGTTTTTAATAATTAATTAAAAGAACGGATAATTGAGTTATAGACTGGAAGGAATGTGGTATAAGTCACACACACAGGAAAAAGTTAATTGAACCTGAAGCGTGTTAAATTCTTAAGCAGCACCCGGGGTTAAATGTTTGATGATTAAACGTTTGGGGGCAAATTTTCTGTACATCCGAGGGCTTGTTACGAGGAGGTTTCCGGTTCATATTGATAAATGGCGCCGTCCATAATTCCGCGCCAGGCTTTAATAAGTTAATAAGTCAAAAATGCATACTTTTCAGGGCAGCCATTTTTGAGTTTACTTTATACTTTATACCATTTATATTTATATATGTTGCTTTTCTCATCTGAGTCTGATTACCTTGATTATAATTAATAAAATTTCTGATTTATTCACCCTTTAAATTAAGCAAACCTAATGCCTATTATGGTTACGATAGTTACATATAATATCATTGCTATTATGATACAAAAAAGTGCGTGCGTACAAAGTACACATGACAGAAGTGAAACTTCTTTGACTTAATTGTCATTAAAATATTAGAAGTGTCATGTATTTATCTTGTCGATAGCTTATATTTTTTCTCGATCTCCCTTACTCTGTCTCAGTCTTTCTCACTAGCTCTCTCCCACCTTTCGCTCCATGGGACTGGCGTGCGACGTTCGCTCTGTGGCTCTATATCACTCTCTCTCTCTCGATCTTTCTCACTCGCTTGCTTCCTACTCTCGCTCCATGGCTATGTGCTTCATGCTACGTTCGCCCTTTCTCACTCTTTCTCAATCGGTCTCAATCGCCCTCTCCCTCTTCTTCGAAAAAAACGCTGCACATCTTTGACGGTATAGTTATTATTATTGCGTTTCATCCGTAAAAACTTTACCCTCATGCGCCTAAAGAAGTTTCACTTCAAAAAATACAAACAATTACAATGTTGACGTGACGATGAATGATGTGAAGGATGAATGGATGGACGCATAAACGACTGAAGGGATTTTGATGAAACTTTGCAGTAATATTGCTTATATACTAGAATAAAGTTGATTAAGGTTTACGTGGTAACATCTACCGGGAGCAAATTTTAAATTTCTCGCGTACAACGTCGCGGAAAAAAGCCAGTATGTAGTTATATTATGTGCTCAGTAATTCTGGCAACAAAAATGAAATTTGGACGAAAATGTAACACACGTAGCTAGTAGGTTAAATTAAAATGTGGGCTTTATTTTAATTTTGCTGTTTGCGTTAAAAATTCCATTACGGGACGCATATTCCAGGCGTTTCACGTTTTATGAGGGAATGGTTTAATTTGGTCACTGCTGTACCACGCCATAAAGGACTTGATTCATAAAAAATAGGTAAGTTAGTTAAATCAAGTAGTTTTTGTAATAATGTGCAGTGAAGTCAAGAATTATGAGATGATTAAAGAACGTAAAAGTATGTGGGACCAATTTGCAATCAAGATTCAAACAAATTATTATTTGGTCTTGAAGTTTTCACAAAAAATCATGCCAAACAATAGAATCTAGTATATTTTATAACAGCGAAGGAATCTGTTTTATTCTTTTTATCGCTTATAGTATTTTAGTAAGACAAGAGACTAAAGTAAAAGTAAAGTAGTTAATGCAAATTAGATTGGATAGCGCTACTGATTAAGATCCTTCAGAAAGGCTTTAAAGTTAAAGCAACGTTACCATTTTAAGTAACTATATAAAGTAAGCCTTTTATATCCCATTGGCGGGCACGGCAACCGACAACCTCGATAAATTGCTCGTGGTGGGCAAGGTTGATGGAAAGAGACCACGCGGCAGATCACCAAGCCGCTGGTGTGACAGATAACATCTTTTACTGGTCTCCCCATAACAACTGCCTTTTTTTTATTTTTAAACGTGCATGCAGGCCACCTGATATATGTTAAGTGGTCACTGAAACCCATAGACATCCACGCCCAATCCCAAGTGGAATAGAAATTCCATCTGAAATGATACGTAGATGCGTTGCTAATC
>DWIY01001334.1:0-10309 GCA_018248615.1 Erynnis brizo brizo
GGCGAAAATCAAATCGCCTCACGATGGCTCGGCTTATCGTCAGTCCAGCGTACTTGTATATATACAGGTCAGTGGGTCAGGATGACATTTCTATGACTTACGATTAGTATGACGACACAACATGGCCGACAGTGTTTTTTTATGCCTGTCAAATAAAAAATGAAATATACATTTATTTAAATTGAATTTATATTATATCCATCTTGAGCTTTTAACAATTGAAATCGATATATTTCGTTTTTCTAAGCCAGCTAATACTATAAGAAATATTCATTTATTTTATGAAATTAGATATAAGTCAAGTAGCATATTATGTTGATTAATATTATAAGACTTAAAATTAGTTAAAATTATATTGTAATTAATCAATTTCCCTCTCTCTGTGTTCATTAGGCCTGGTATCAATTAGTTATGCTAACCTATGAAAGCAAATCAAATATCATTTTAAACTTATGTTTGTCTTATACTTAATATCATCAATTCTAAAGTAATTTTGAAAGGAAATTAAATATTATAGAATAGTGTCAATACTGGCTCTTTATGGCTTATCAATTCATTGAGTAAGATCCTGAAGTAGATCAAAGTCTGTCACTACACTATGCATGCCCCACACAAACTTTAAATTCATAATTATGTAATACCTCAATTCTCTTACTTACTCACAAAAAGTAAACAGTAAACTTCTTTTATCGCTTAATATTGCACCTCTTTTTATTTTCTTGACTTATTAACTACCTAACTAGACCAACACACATTGACTTGTAAGCCATATTTTCCATAATTAAGAGGAGCGTTTTGTGAAATTTTACTTATTGGAGACTTTAAGCTGAACTTAACTATTGAAATGTTTATTTTTTTAAATTAATTTCAGAGAGTAAAGCAGTACCACAACAAGGACTGCAGCTTGTAGTGGACTCCCCTGGTACAGTGTGTAGAAAGACTAAAAAACTTGATGTTGAAATGATAATGAAGAGGAAAATAAATAGAGTTAAGAAGGAATACCAAGTTTACATGCATAAAGTACATGTCCTGTGTTGGCTGGGTCATGGAAACTATGTGAGCCAAGTTTTAAATGATCAAGAAGTAATGGCAGCTGCTCTTACATTAATGCCTTCCAAAGAATGTTATCCTGGTGAAAGAGTTGACATGAAATATGTTGAACAAATTACTACCTGGTTTAAAGATAAAATAACAATAAAGTTTGATAAAAACGAAGGTAAATTCAGGCCCAAAGCACCCCCATTAAAAAACTTACTATTGGAGCAGATTAAAAACAGAGCTGTCACATCAAAAAAATATGTTGTATATATTTTCATATCAATGGTAAGAGCTGTTGGACTGCAGTGTAGAATTATGCTTAACTTTACAACATTACCCATGAAACCACCTAGTACCGAATTATGTTCACTATCTACAAAACCAAAAATAAATGAAAATAAGAAACAAAAAGATGGAGTTTCAATAAAGGAATCTAAGAAAAAAGTTGTAAAAGATTCTGGTGATAAAATACCACAGTTAGATGGAAACTATGATTCATCAAATGACAGTGAATTTGATAATATTATGCAAATAGATGGAAATGATGATACCTCTTCATCAAAAGTTAAAACCTCTGGGAAAGGAAAAAATAAAATCGAAAACAATAATGTTGACGATGTATCTCCTCCAAAGCGACCAAGAAGAAATTTAAGTGTAAAAAAAGGTATATCTGATTCAAAGATGATTACAGCGGTTGATAAAAATAAAGCAACAACCAGTAAAGAAAATATGAAATTGGATGACAAAAGCAAAATAGTTCATCAAAAGGTTACGAGAAAATCACTTTCGCTTAATAGACCAAATACAAAAAATAAAGATAGTAGTAGTGATAATAAATCATCATGTGACACTATTAATAAAACACCTGTAAAAAATCTTTATCTGCGTAGAGAGACAAAATCATCAAATACAAAAAATAAAGACAATATTAGTGACAGTTCATCAAAGGATGAAAATATTAGAAGAACACCTGTAAAAAGCCTTTCTCTTCGTAGAGAAAGAAAAAAATCAAATATAAACAACAAAGATAACATTGGTGAAAGTAAATCAAAGGATGACAATATTGATAGTACACCTGTAAGAAGTCCTCTTGGCTATGAAAGAAAAAAAGACAACAGTGACAGTAAACCCAAGGCTGAAAATATTGGAAATACACCAGTAAAAAACCTATCCCTTCATAAAAGAAACATCACAAAAAAGGATGAGAAAGCTTTTGTAGAGCATAAAGTAAACACAGACCAAAAAATTCCACCTAAAATTATTATTTCCGAAAATATTGCGAAAGTGTCAAGTGAATATTTTAATAATGGAGAGCCATCTGAAAGCAAAAGATATGCAAGTGCACGAAAACGTTCACATACATCCAATCCATTGAAGAAACAAAGCAACCAAAATAATGATCAAAGTATAAAAAAGCCCAGAGCTAAAAGTATACCTGGTCCTGCGTTAAACAAAAGTAAATATTTTGAGGATAACAAAACTAATGAAAAGGTGGTAAGTGCAGCAAAAAAAGTTACTTCTCAGTCAAGAAAAGTAAAACAGGATGAATTCGAAAATGAAGATAGTAAGAGAGTTAGTCATAGAGACTTGGTAAAACCAAAAGCTAAACCTAAAAATGATGTAACTAAGGAACTAGTTGACATTATTAAAAATAGGGTTAAAGAAGCTAAAGAAGAAGATAAAAAAGGTGAGATTATATATTATAAACAATACTAGCTGACCCCGCAAACATTGTTTTGCCACATAAGTTATCGAGGGGGATGAAAAATTATTAAATTACTAAAATTACTATAAAAAAATAGGGGTTGGTGATTGAAGGGCGAAAATTTAGAGTTGTATGTATTTTTTAATGCCACATTGTTAAAAAATAAAAATAAAAATGTATGAAAAAATATAGTAGCCGATTCTCAGACCTACTCAATATGTGTATAAAATTTCATAAAAATTGGTCAAGCCGTTTTCGAGGAGTGGTATGGTAACATTGTGATACGAGAATTTTAAATATTAAATTAAAAAACATTGTATCAAAAATTTGAAACTAACAATATCTATAAATAAAACAACTGGATAAATAAAACATTTTTTATTTTGCTTCAGTAAAAAGCCTAAAATCGTCTGATGATGACAGTGATTACTTACCAGAAGAAACAGAACAAAAACCCAGTATTAGTAAGAAAGCTCGCAAGAAACCTGGTACGAGTTGCAAGGAAGACCGCCGCATACATTCCACCGATGATGAGGCACCCAGTAAGAAAATAGATGTTTGGTGTGAAATTTATGTTGAGGAATTGGAGCAGTGGATTGCAGTCGACATTATAAAGGGCAGAGTTCACTGTGTCAACGAAATTTATGTAAGTTTTAATTTCAAATCTTAAAAATGTTAAACCAGTAATCATGATATGAATGTGTTATATTATTTGCCGACACAGGATCTTTAAAAGCTAAATGAGGTATATATAACATTTTATATCTAAAGTATTATATGGAAACTTTGTTGAATCATGTATCAAGATTAGGTGCTGTCAAATAATATGGGCCCTCATAACCACTGAGTAGGAATTGCTGAATTGATATTCACCAAGCAGACCTTGATGGATCTATGATAAAATTAATTTTGTGTACTTAATTTTAATTACCTTAAACATAAAAAATTTCAGAATGGGGCTACTCATCCAGTGAATTACGTTGTTGGCTGGGACAACAACAACTACTTAAAAGATTTGACAAGAAGATATGTTCCACATTGGAATACAGTGACGCGTAAGCAACGTGTAGAACCAGCCTGGTGGAGCGAAGCCATACAGCCATGGCTGGGACCCAGGACACCTCGCGATCGAGAGGAAGATGAATGTTTGGACCGTATGCAACTGGATGCACCCCTACCGAAAAGCATAGCAGAGTAAGTTAATTGTTTGTATAAAAAGAAATAGTTAAGGATCAACTTATATATTTTATCGCACCGGCGACCCCTCTGGTGTTGCACGTGTCAATAGGAGACGGTGACCACATACCATCAGGTGGTCTGTATGTTTGCTTGCTCTGCATATAAAAAAAAAATTTCAGCATTCATACTTTACTACCAATACTTCTCTAGCAAATTCAGCCTCCCTAAAAGAGGTTATCACAGTTTTCTAACAACCTGGCAAGAATAAAACTCTTTAAATAGGCACAATACTTTTAGTTTATACAGTAGAAATCTCAATTAGTTTCTTATATAGCCACTTTACTTTGTTAATTCAAAATTTCCAGGTACAAAAACCATCCTCTGTACGCTTTAAAGCGGCACCTGCTGAAGTTCGAGGCTATCTACCCTCCGGACGCTGCTACGCTAGGCTTCGTCCGCGGCGAGCCGGTGTACGCCCGCGAGTGTGTGTACGTGTGTAGATCCCGCGACACCTGGCTGAAGGAAGCCAAGGTCGTGAGGCTGGGTGAACAGCCCTATAAAGTCGTCAAGGCGAGACCGAAATGGGATAAGGTTGGTAAAGAAATTTTTTATATGTCCAGACCGAGGTACTGGTGTCCGCCCGTGAGCACGTATGAAAATCCCGCAACACCTGGCTGAAGAAGGCAGTATAAAAACATTAAGGTTGGACACATGCAACAAGGTAAGAATAAAATTTTATTTCCAATTACTTTCTTAACCTGCCATGAAGCAGCGTGTTCTACACCTCTTATGTTTTGGTTGGGTAGATATGGTTGCTGAAGATACTTCATTTAAAATTTAAAGTGACTATCTCAGTCCTCTTGAATAGAAACGCACTCATTTGAATATGTTTCTATTCAAGATTCTTCTGTCATCGATTCGCACTCGATTTGCGTCGCCATTGGATTTTAATTGCCATCAGATCCCGGACGAGTATAGACGTGCCGTGGTCTTATTGTCCCACGGTATTCCAGCACTTTAGCAGCACATGTTAATTAGTGCCACCGATCGGGTTTAATTAACAGGTATTTACCTGTCTGAGGTTCAGACACGAAGTTTATCCTGTTTGAAATTGGATGTGGGTGCTTGAAAAAGCTGCTTTACGACGAGTTAAGAGGCTGGTGGTAAGTACTTCCCTAAGCGAGTGACTATGGGTCTATCACCTATATAACACAATATAATATTTAATATAACATTTTTTATATTCTTGTACAATCAATTGTAATTGAATTTTCAGTTGTCTAATAAACTCATCACAGACAAACCTCTTGAAGTTTTTGGCCCCTGGCAAGTACAAGACTATGAACCACCTACTGCAGAAAATGGAATTGTACCTCGAAATGCATATGGCAATGTAGAGCTTTTCAAAGAATGCATGTTACCTAAAGGCACAGTGCACATTAAACGTAAGTCTTTTAATTTCATGCTATTTTGATGGTGATTTTTTTAGTTGGACAATCTAGTAGAGCACACTAAAGGCCTATTTGTTTAATGAGTAAACAAAACAGTACAATAGTGTGCCATTAAAAGGCTGATTGTAAGATTACCTAAAGAAATGATCTTCCATATATTATACAGATTAAATACAAAAACACTTTGGCTAGTTGTTAATTGCAACCAAATATATTTAGCTAAAAATTCAGCCAATTAATTAACTCCTTTCTTTGCGTATTCTTTCTTGGAGTATTTGGAACATGTATCATATACATGCGTGCCAGATATAAAGTTTTTGCTCCAAACTAACGTCTTCCTTGATTGACTATAGCATGACTCAAAGGTTTTACTTTGTTTTTATAATTTATATGAATTGAAAACACTGATTGAAAACTCCAACCTTGTGCCCTTGGGTCTACGCATTTACTCATTATTTTTTTAACTGTTTCAGTACCTGGTTTAAACAGAGTGGCAAAGAAGCTGAACATAGATTGTGCACCTGCAATGACAGGATTCGATTTTAATGGAGGGTGGTCCCATCCAGTATATGATGGTTTTGTGGTCTGCCAAGAGTTTGAAGAAGTAATGATCAATGCATGGAAAGAGGTAACCTAATACATTTGTAATTTTACTAGTTGACACGGCAAGCATTGCCCTGCCTTAATATATATCCAAGTACTTCTTTTATTACAATCATTTTTTTAAGTGGGCTTTTTAGGATCCCTATTATTTTTAAATAAAAAATGTCCTATAGGTATATTAACCAGATGGTTCAGCTGTTCCTGAGCTCAATAATCTTATATATAGATAATCTCCATTAACCATGTTTTATGTGCAATCGTGAACGACAGAAGGTGTATTGATAAGGTAGAAAGTTTTATTATATGGAAGGTACAGCCACTGGAGTTATCCTGAGCAGAACATTCTGCCTATTGCCACCCTCATGAGACACAATAAATCAGCCCATTCTTCATTGTTGAAAATTATTTTCAAATAATTTGTAATACATTTTTATTAAAGGACCAAGAAGAGCAAGAACGTAAAGAATTGGAAAAAATAGAAGCTCGAGTTTATGGTAACTGGAAACGCCTCATTAAGGGACTGCTTATTAAGGAAAGGCTCAAGCTTAAATATGGATTCACTCAACCTACTACCTCTCAGGAAACTAAGAAGAAATCCACTGGTCCTCGACTCACAGTAAAGAAAAAATGCTAAATAATAACTAAATTCTGGACAAATAACTTTCCTAGTTGTTCCCGTTGCCAGGCAACATCTGTTGTTTAAAAAAAAATCTATAGAGTATCTTAGAAACCAAACAGTATCAATTACAATCCATATCTGCAGATCGGTTATTGAAACCCACCATAATACGATATTCGAAATATTCAAAAAATCTAAAAAGAGCACAACAGCAACGTTGAAGATTTATCTTGTTTATGTGTCAGCAGATACCTTCATAGAAAAACCAAAATATTCACAAAAGGAAATGTTTGAATTGGAAAGGAAATGTATGGAATGTTTGAATTTTTATAAGATAATAATTTTAGGAGTTTTAGGCTAGCTTTTTGCATGTAAAACATTGCTAACACATTATTTTTAAATTTCATTGCAATTGTGGAGTGGTTGTCTAATAGAATGAGTATGAAGCAAAGCTTTCTTAAGTGGTTGCAATATCTGTGAGCGAGTGACCTGACCTTACCTAGAATTTATATTTTGTTATAGTTTTTTTTTATACTACTGTCATAGTAATGCACTTATAATTTTAATTGTAATGTCCCTATAAATTGGGAAGAAAATATTAATAAAATGTTCACATACATTTTGCAAAATTAAGTTATCTCTTACTCCATAAACCAAAACTTTACCGCCTCTACAAATGAAAAATTTGCCTCAGAGTCCGGCAACTTTGTTAAGTTGTTGTCATCTTATTTTTAGATCATGAATGTTTTAAATTATTTAAAACTCCGCCTATTAATTTACATTAATATTAAAAATTGCCATAATAAGTAATATCTAAGCAGAAAATCAGTTGTAATTATTATAAGATAAAATATAATAATATTTTTTAAATATTTAAAGTTAAGTAAACTTAGCAGCCAGATGAATTAAGCATATTTGGGTTTAGAAAGTAGTGATTCATCATTATCACTCAATTTAGCCACACCCCTTGACCAATAACATCATAGTAGGTTATAAAGCTTTGTCCTAACAGACCAGTTGGAGCTCACCTATTCATGTATAAAATTTACATTTACATTGTAAATATTAATTCGTATAATTATTCATAGCAGAGGACTAAGCTGGTTTGTAGTAGCACTGTGCACTTAGTCCACCAACCCGCACTAGGCCAGCGTGGTGGACTGTGGCCTACATCCTTCTGATTGTTAGAGGAGACCCGACCCTGCAGTTGGTCGTTTGTAGAATACAGTCAGTACCACTGATACGTCACTTTTCTAAACGCGAATATGCTGTAATAATTTAGTCATAGGATTTTTAAACTATGGTTTTAAGTACCAGCGTTGAATAAACTAATTTTTTATGCCTTTATATGTGTGTTTGAAAAGTACACGTTCATGTTTCAATTAAATTTAAATCTTATTATATCAAGAAACCAATTATTAGTTGATGATAATTAAGGGTTTGTTATCCATTTGTTAAATCACATCTTACCTCCTTTATATTTTAGTTTTTATTCTATATATGGAATAAATCAAAATTTGAATGTGACAACGCATTTTATTGAAAACGGCCTATGTTCAAAATGCGGTTTTAAATATTTATTTGTACACTTCTGATCAGCTATAATTGGTATGAGGTAAATAGTCTAGTAAAGGCTGTATACCTCATTAGAAAGCTAGATAAATAAGGAAGTTTTTAACGTATTTTGCACATTTAATTTATTAGACTTTTTTTTTAAATAAATAGCAATTATTAGTATCAAAATGGGAAAAATATTCAGATTTTTTTACTTCAAAAACTAAAACATCAAACATAATTATTGTAGTTTTTATGCATTATTTAGATTTATTATTGAAGCTACAAATGTCGAGTACTCCAAAACAATAAAAAAAACAATTTTATGCAGTGGGTTTTTTAATTAGTTAGCCTTAAAGTGACTCCTTAAAATTCAATCAAACTCAAATATCTCGAAAACCATTGAATTTTGGATAGAGCTTCACATGGCTTAAACGATTGCTTTTGAGCTTATCTGCTGCATGCCCTTAGCGGAAATACGTCGAATAACAAATCACCCTGTATAAAACACTACGTTATTTCCATAATCTGAAGATCGGTTATTAATGTCGGGTGATATAAAGGTTTATAGTTTTCTGGGCAGGTAGTAACAATAATATTTAAGGTGAACTGCATACTAACCTAGCTATGTTTGTCTTAAGTTAAAGGTAAATTTGACAAGGCACTAAATGCTTGACCAGGAATAAGAGTATCTATCGACTTCAGATCGATTCGATATATTATATTTATATGTGTGTGTGTGTGTATATTATATAGGGTGAATTTTTCAAGTGTGCGTGGATGGCGAAGTCTGGGGACCGATTTTGATGAAAACTAAAACTGCATCGTTCGATTTTTGAAAAATTAATATACCTAGCCCTGGCTAGGCATATTAAATTTCCAAATCAATGGGTTCGATTCAGGAATCGAACCCATTGATTTGGAAAAAAAATCACACCCTATATTATTACACCATTCGATAGTGTCACTAATAAGGAACAAATTCTAGAAAGTAATGACTTAAGGAAACAAACTTAAGGAAAGAGCTCAGTTTTAACAATATTCGTTTTTTCCCCTACAAATCTTAACCGATTACTTATATATAACTATCTGTATACAAAATTACATCCAAATCCATACAACTGTGTTCTTCTTTTTATTGCTAAATGTGAATTATAGTAAAACTAAAAGCAACACAATCCTTGAGACGTTGAATCCAGCTATAAATTGGTAACAAGGGCATTTATTTTAAACGCTAAGTTATCAGTTTAAGTTTGTATGGAAAGATCATATTTTGTTAAAAATAAGCTCTGTCCTTAAGTTGGCTGTGCCTGTATGTCATTACTTTCGAGAATTCGTTCTATTATACGATATTTCAGTGACATTTTAGGGATAAAACAATATTTTGTTAAGGGATATTGTTTGTTATTCTATAAAACCTAAGTAAGCCTTATTTATTTTTCAGAAATATTGTTTCCACAGTTAATCTAGGATGTAAACTTGATTTAAAAAAAATTGCTCTCCATGCCCGTAATGCTGAATACAATCCAAAGAGATTTGCTGCAGTCATAATGAGAATAAGAGAGCCTAGAACAACTGCTCTTATATTTTCTTCAGGCAAGATGGTGTGTACTGGAGCAAAAAGTGAAGAAGATTCACGCTTAGCAGCTAGAAAATATGCCAGAATTATTCAGAAATTAGGATTTATGGTAAGTAGTTATCCATCCTATTAATCTTAAAAATTGATGACTTTTTTGTTAAGCAACTAATTATTAGACTTGAAAAACTTAGATGGTGTCTCATCTGAGCCCAGATTCTGTATATGGCAATGTGAAATAATAAAAAAAAACTGCATAAGAAAGACTAAGACTGTTTTAGTGAATGCTGTCAATCATGATCATTGAAATAATATAATATATTATATAAATCAAAATATAATTTAAAAATATTTATTTATCCACTTGTTTTTAGCTTTCTTGTTTTTCATGCAGTCAGGTTTTTTGTTTTTTTAATAATTCTCTAATGAATTGGGGCATTGACGTCGACAGCTAGGACTGAAGAAAAGTCTTTGTAATTAAATTTGTTTCACTTACCGACTAATAACAAATAGGAATACCAAGATAATGTATTTGATGCCCCCGACTGCGTTAGTGAATGCTGTCAATCATGATCATTAAAATA